>CAKOES020000379.1:0-30405 GCA_933207985.1 Pelobates cultripes
TGTCAATGTTTTCAAAATTATTGATTTTTTAAATGATTATTATTACAACCATCATTCTAGATACTGCTACATGAGACGTTATAATTACTGTAAACCTGTGAAAACATGTTCGATTCCTGTCCACTGTACAAAAGAATTAAATGAGAACAAATCTGAAAAGACGTAGACAATCTCGTATTACCTAGACACCTAATACACTGTAATCCAAACCTCACTCAGGGCCAGTTTTTTAACCAGTGATGTGTCAGGATCACATTCACACACTGTTACATCATGATGAATACATATCACATGGAATTCTATTATCTTCAGGTATTAAACCACTATATGTTCTATACAGCTATCAGTCGAATTACTAGCCATCCTCACATTTATACAAATAGTGCCTGGCAGCGTAGACACAATCAACCCGGTTTAACAGACTACCTTATTTAGTGCACGCTAACACTATGGTTAGAATTGATGCTCCTCCTTAGAGCTAATCCCCTGTTACAAAGAGTCCCAAGGGTTACTACAGAAGCACCAATAAAGGTTTTCTTTCCACAGCAAAGAACTGTGGACAATAATTAAGAGCTGGTACCTGCAAAAACCAGTTGTGACTCCATTACTCCAAGAGGAGGGCAAGTAAATCCATTGCAGGTAATCCAAGAATTCTGATGTGGAATATTTAAAATGTACTGCTTGGTAGACTAATATATTATTTTATAGATGCCTGTTTAAGAGGGCAGTGCCTGTCTGTCTAGGATCCTATGTAAATATATTTTATATCTTTCAGCAACCACAAATAAGACTGCTCCATGGCATTAAGGTAAGCAGATGAACCTGTCAAGTTTTGGGGTGAATGGGCTAAGGAGGTGGGACACTGAAAAAGGGTACATTGTCACAACAGAAAGTCTTGTTTATCCCAAAAGCATCAAAGCAGGTTGGGTAATGCAAAAAAACAAGATCAGGAAGGCAAAAAGTCAGTGCTGGTGGCACAGATTACAGTCAAGAGCAAGCAATCAGCACACAGGAAATCACTGAATGAGCGTTGTCTGTGTCACACAGGTTTACACACACGTAATATATTAAAAAATAGTACAAGCGCTAATAATCCAACTAACAAGATAAATATAGACAGCAAACACTGATAAAAAGGGATACTCTCAATTCCATGAAGGATAAAGGAGCAAAATATAATGTAACTAGTACAGGTTGCACCAAAATATAAGAAAATAGGAAAATTCTGGAAAAAGGACCAAAATATTCACAGTACTGCCAGGTGGTATTGCTTCGTGCTTTGGTGTTTCATGGACACATGAAAAACTCAACTAATACCTGAGCAGGGAACTGAGTGAAAGAATACTTTTATAAGATGGTGGGAGGTGACACGCCTACTAAGGGAAATGTCAGAGCATCTATAGTACTGGGGAGTGACAACAAGTCTACACACTGCCAGCAAATGTACACCATGATGGTTGCCACCTTAAAACCTTTTTTAATATGCTAATCCTTTAATCAAGTATTGAAAGGAAATAGATTTGTTTAATTAAATGAAGTAATTAGGAAATCTTGTCCCTGCCTTTAGAGTATGACAGGATCCTTCAGCCATATACATTCACCTTGCGTCAAAAAGTATTTCACAGTTATTCACTAAAGTCTTAGTGGCCATGTACTGAATGGGACAAAAAACATCCATCTGCGTTCGTAGCTATCTGGACTGCAATAACTGGATTTTTCAATTCAGACCCTAAGCAGGACAGATTTTTTCCCAGATTTCAGTTGCACTGAACACCTAGTCTGAATGCTTCAAATCTGGTCACAGATTATAAATAATCTGAACTATTAGCAAAAACACACAGTGGCAAGAGGGTCAATTATATGGGAGGACTAAGCCCACCTCCTTAATATTATTCATGTGGAATGCCGAATGGGCAAAAAAGCAAGTAAATTATATTTTGCAAATGTGCATACTGCTGGGTGCATTCTGTTCCGTATTCTGTAAAACCGGTGCTTTGTGAATATTTTGAATCTTATAATTGTAGGCCAACCACACCGACCATATTTGGCTTTAGTAACGCTGCAAAATAGATTTGCCACTTGGCAGATTAGTCAGGTACTACAGGTGCCTATTTATTAAGGATGCCTACCCAGACTACAAATGTGTGCTTTTTTCCTGTTTAATATTGCTACCTGGTAACTGCTTTTTTCATGGAGGGAATAAGAGATGCACTTAGTGAGTCTTTCAAAACTTTTACTAGGCAACAAATGACTGTTTTTTTTGCAGGAGATGTAGAGTGTGCCTCACAATTTTATACCTACAGACACCTGAGATGTAAACCTGGCCCTCTGTGTTGGTGGCAAACAAATTTATTGTATTTTTTTAAATCTGTGGGACAGGTGCTGCCTGAGAAACTGAATCTGAATTCAGAACTGAGTTTCACTAAAAGAAATGTCAGTTCATTTGAGCTAGGCCGGCATTACATTTGTTTGTCTAATTTGTTTTGTCATAATTACTTGTTTCTTTTCAAACCCTTAGGACAGTTGCATTATCTATCGGTTCTTTATAAATTGAAAAAAATTATAAATTAGATCTCATCTCTGTCTTGTTTGCGTTCTTGTTGACTAGGGCTACCACTTTACAATTTATTTATTTTGGCGTGCTTATGAATACTACATTTTGTGGGAAAAGAGCTTGAAAGTGCTCTCCTGAATAAAAGTCAAATTCATATGCTTTCATTGTGAAATGTGATTATTTGGGATTGTAGTTTTGAATAATGAATTAATTTCACAATGAGAGCATAATAGGTCCACATTCTTTAGTGTGACTGTAACGGATCACCTGGCACCCCGACTGGGTACCTCCGTTGAAGGATGCTCCTAGCGCTTCCTGAGGACTCCAAGCACTGCAGCAGACACCACAACCACCGAACCGGAGAAGCATACGAATGCTCTCAAGCATCTGAATGCTGTAAGCAGCTGAACAGGAAAAGCATACAATCAGCTTACACTCCTGGCAATCAGCATACAATCCAATTCCCCCAATAACGAGACGACACTTTGTTTTGAGGGTCAAGCAGAACTGACTGTACTGGCACATACAGCCTCTTTTATTCACAATCCACAAGTACTGCCCACAGGGTTTTGAAATACAACCAATCAATCCTTACAATACACACAGACCCTCCCACACAAAATCCCCCCCTCTGCCTGTGATATGATTACTGGACACAATGGTTAATATAATTATCATAGGCAGAGAAATACAGTATTATAAAACATATCACAGGGACCCCAAAACATGCAATAACCCCATAAAATATATCCTCGGAACTGGGGGATCTGGGTGAACCACATATCCAAAATTCACCCAAATCCGTTCAGTAGTTGGGAAGATGCAGTTTAATGCAGATTCCGCAGAACATATACAGGCTATATGAAAAATATTTACTGTATAACATGTCCCCTGTTGTATAGTTTAAAACTACTGAACGATGTCTTCGTGCACCAAATACTGGCGAGATGGCACCGTGTAGAAAAGTCCAAACAGTGTCTGTGAGTTAAAATGGCCGCCATCCATTGTTCTCACCCAGGGCCAGATTAAGAGCCACGTGGGCCTGGTGCTGACAATTATGACGGGCCTAATTAAAGAATCATATCGACCAAAACCAGTAAAACACTCCCAAGCATCATGTATCTGATGGAGATGGTGCTGGAGAGAAAGAAAACAGCAGCTATAAGAAAACACATACCCTAGGCTAATCTCTCTCTAATTTATGTTTTCATCTTTCAAGTAAATCCATAACCCCTAACAGCAGTGTTCAGTCAAGCAGGAAGTCAATGGGCTGGGTAAAAGGGTGTGCCACTGACACAAATCACGTAACCTGCCAAAAGGGGCGTACATGCCCAAAAAGAGGACATGTCTGCTCAAAGAATTAGAAGGCCAGCCTGGCATGAATGCATGTCAGGCTGCCTGCCAATCATGCAGCTGGCCAACTAAGGGCATACTATGCAGACAGCACCCTGAGCTTGGCATAAATGCATCTAATGATGCGCTCACTCAATGCTTTCTAAGGACTGTCCCCTAGCACTCGCTAGTCCACTTGTCTCCTTACCTTCTTACTAGCAGGCAGAAGCTCCTGGTATATGGTCTGGGACAGAGAAAAGCTGTATGTAGTGAGTGTAGAAGAAATGGAACATGCCACAGTGTTAGAGAGACCAAAGTCAGCAGTACCTTAAAGGATCACTATAGGGTCAGGAACACAAACATGAATTCATGACCCTATAGTGTTAACACCACCATCTAGCCCCCCTGGGCCCCTCATGCCTCCATAAATATAGCAAAATCTTACTATATTCAAGCCGAAGCTGTAACTCTGCATGCTGTTAGACTCATAAAAACAAGCAGTCTGCTGACATCATTAGAAGTGGTGGCCTAATCCAATCATAGTGCTTCCCCATAGGATTGGCTGAGACTGACAAAGAGGCAGATCAGGGTCAGAGCCAGCATGATTCAAACACAGCCCTGGCCAATCAGCATCTCCTTATATAGATGAATTTAATTAATGAATCTCTATGAGGAAAGTTCAGTGTCTGCATGCAGAGGGAGGAGACACTGAATGTTTGGATGCATTTTAGGCAGCCATGACCCAGGAAGGATCTCTAACAGTCATCTAAGGAGTGGCCAGTGAAGTTATCACTAGGATGTAATGTAAAGACTGCATTTTCTCTGAAAAGACAGTGTTTACAGCAAAAAGCCTGACGGTAATGATTCTACTCACCAGAACAAATTCAATAAGCTGTAGTTGTTCTGGTGACTATAGTGTCCCTTTAACTATATTCATTGTCAGCTAGTCCACACAAGTTTTGTTCCCATACATCCCACTTAAGTTTCCATAGTTAAGTAAGAGTATGTGAAAAGTAGTTAGGGTTGCCACCTTTCTTGGAAAAAAAAAGGAGTGACATAAGAGAAAATGCTGTAAAATCACCAAAAAAAAACTATTAGTTTGATTCTGCTGTATAGATGGATTCCTCCCAGTGCCCCCGTGTCTCCCAGTGCCCCCATGACTCAGTGCCCCCATGTGTCCCTATGTATCAGTGTCTCAGTGCCCCATGTCTCCCAGTGTCCCCTTGTGTCGTGTCCCCAGATCTCCCAGTGATCCTGTGTATCACAGTGTCTCAATGCCCCATGTCTCCCTGTGTCCCCATGTATCCCAGGGTCACCATGTCACTAGGACACTAGGAAGACGGGGAGACCTGGGGACATGGGGAGACCTAGGGACACAGAGACACAAGTGACACTGAGAGACTAGGGGACTCTGGCTGGGACACATGGGGACAATGGGAAAATAAGGGACACTTGAAGACATGGGGACACAGACACCAGGGACACAGACACTAGAGACACTGGCTGGGGGACATTGAGACATGGGGACACTGAGACACCAGGGCCACAGACACAAGGGACACTAGCTTGGAGACATGGGGACATTGTGACACTTTAGGCAATGAGAGACATGGAAGCACTATTAGACATGGGGACAGTGAGACACTGGCAGACTGGGAGACTAGGGGTCACTGGGAGACAAGGGGACACTGAGACACCAGGGACACTGGCTGGGCTGTGTCCCCATGTGTCTGTGTCATAATATCTCCCAATGCCCCTTAGTGTCTCAGTGTCTGCCATAATATCTCCCAGTGCCCCTTAGTGTCTGCTTAATTCTAGTGTCTGCCATAATGTCTCCCAGTGCCCCTTAGTGTCTCAGTGTCTGCCATAATGTCTCCCAGTGTCCCTTAGTGTCTCAGTGTCTGCCATGTCTCCCAATGTCCCTTAGTGTCTCAGTGTCTGCCATAATGTCTCCCAATGCCCCTTAGTGTCTCAGTGTCTGCCATAATGTCTCCCAATGCCCCTTAGTGTCTCAGTGTCTGCCATAATGTCTCCCAATGCCCCTTAGTGTCTCAGTGTCTGCCATAATGTCTCCCAATGCCCCTTAGTGTCTCAGTGTCTGCCATTATGTCTCCCAGTGTCCCTTAGTGTCTCAGTGTATGTCTCCTCGCAGCCTTTCCCCCATCCCTTACTTTCCTGAGCTGTAGGCTGTCTCTGCAGGGTGGAAGTTGCTGTCTGGACTCTCTGTAGCTGCACCCCTGCAGATCAGTGTAGGCAGGCAGGCAGGGAGGGATATGCTGGAACTTCCTATCCCTGCCTGTCTCCACACACAGCGACCCCTACTGGTCAGTGCTGGTATTGCATAGTAATCTCTTGTTTATACTGAGAAAAATACCAGCATTTGTATTGCCAGTATCACTGCAATAAAAGCCAAGTGGAATCCCTAAGAGTAGTGTGTAAAACAAAAACAAAAAAAACAAAAAAATGAATTTTTTTTAAATCAATGGGCCTATTCCATGGGCCTGGGCCTGGAGCTGCAGCTCCATCAGCCCCTATGTTAATCCGGCCCTGTTCTCACCATGTGCTTCATCCATTGTTCTCACCATGTGCCTCTGATACATGAAATGGTGGCCACCCAGTAACTCCACAGCATGTCCCCAGATAGTTCTTAAAGGGCCAGCAGCATAATAAAATACAATATGCCCAAATACTGTATTTAAAGGGCCAAATCTCACAGGGCCATAGTCGGCAGGCAGGAGGCGGGCAAACAGGCTTATCCAAAGCCCAGTGGCGAGGTTGGTTTCGCCACAGTGACACTATTAATCCTCACCTTAAAAATGAAGACTCTAAAAGAACCCTTCTCTCTCACCGAACACAATTTTCAGTAAATGTCAAATAGAAAATTCAGTATGCTGCTAGCAAACGTCAGGCATATATTGGTTTCTGATCGAACTGGCACATGAAGATGAATGCAAAATAATTCAGTTTCCATTTACAGGAAAGATTGTCATAGTTTGATCTCAGTCTCAAGCTTCCAGCTGATATTTGAACAAAAACAAAAAAGCAAGGCATTTCATGAAGAATTTGAGGTGAGATATCAAATGTGTGGAAAAAAAACTTCACTGTGACACTTTGGGTGATATTTACTTGACAAGGTAGGGAATATGCACAGAATTTACATTAGCACTCTAGACACTAGCTCTGAGCTGGTTAACGATGCCCCTTAGATGTTGCCACAGATGGAGTTAGTCCAAAGGGATTAAAGCAGTTATGGTGCTTGGAGTATCCCTTTATCATAAATATGGTGTGAAAAATCTAATTAAATGTACAAATCCACACAATCCTATAAATGCCATCCTTGAACGTAGTGCCTCCATCTTATACATATACTATTAATACAAATTAAGTATGCTTTGACACTATCAGAGAACTGGAACTCGCAAAAAGAATATATAAGGATCAGAAGAGCTCACCACTGTGCCAGCAAAGGTAACACGTTGAAATGGGAATAAACTTTATTGAAATTTTAAATATTAAAAATATTAAAAAATATCTGAACTTGATTACCCACCTACCTCACCCCCACACAGCATATCCTACTTGCAGAATGCATTTGGCAACATTTATTTTTTAAATTACAATCCTATACTTTATATAGGGTTTATAGGGTTTGGATGCATAAAGCACTTATTATAATCTGGTCACCAAATCTATCCGTCCAACTGGTGCAGATTTGGTCGGTATGCCGAATACAAACGGAGTGAGCTATAGTAAATATAAGAATTGGCATTCTGATTGTAATTCACCCTTTTCATCAGATTTTATCTGAATTGATAAAATCCTGCATTTAGCAAATAACCCTGTAGATTTTCCATGTCATCTCCAAACAATAAATTGTGTTTAGAAAATGTTTGACAACACAGTCATTAAATACACACTCTCCATGCTCAGAAATCTGAAACTGAAAATAGTTATAGTCATGTTTGTGTTCTTTAGATTCAGGTATAACTTAGAAACAAAACTTTTTTTAAAATTATTCTCAATTCACTCTATTAATATGGTCAATAATAGCACTCTTACTGTTTATGAATTACAACTCTCTATAAATTCAGAATTTTCCAAGAAAACTGGGACTAATAATAACTTGTATTTATATAGCTCCTATCTCCCTGTGGGACTCAGAGTGCTGTTCAGCACACACTCTCGTAATAAACCAAATCAGCAGCTGAATTGTAATAGATATTATTATTACCCAATTGAAGGTACTCATTTTTTCAACCTTGGAAGGATGAAAGGCTGAGTTGACCTTGCCAGGATTTGAACCTGTGACCTTGCATTTTTGAACAGGCTTTGTAGTCAGGGAATTGATCTACTGAGACACCTCACTTGCCAATAATGTTTATATTTCTACTTCTGCAGGAGTTGAAGGAGGTTGGAAACAGCCATCCAAAGATTGAAGCAGAACTTCCAGTTAATGCACTGAAGAATCGATATCCACATATTCTACCATGTGCGTAACTTTTGCATCAACAAAAGTGTATCCTGTAATTAATTGCAAATGCTTAACATTGATTAAAAGGTTACTTCAACCAACACATAGTGTTTTCATAAAACACTGGTTTTGTTAGAGTAACACTTTTTGTGTTTGTCCCCCACTCATTAAAAATAAAAAATTAAATAAAGCTAAAACTCACCTCTATCCAATGGTCAAGTGATCCCTGCAGCCAGATCCGCTACAGCTGATGTCACTCCTCCCCACTATTGGGGGTAGGAGTGCAAGTTGAGGGGAGGTCATGGGTGGCACTGAGGGATGGGATGTGCCGCCATTGGATGTCTGAAGCCAGCACACACAGCAAGCTGGTACCAAATACCAAATTTGCGCAAGATTAACATTTGCCACTTTGAATGCTTGTTCCCGGCTGTCTAATGACGCCCCAGTGGAGTTACACCTCTGGCAGCAGAGCATATAAACTTAGTATGTACAGAAATTCATAGCAAAACATTGCACATACAGACTCCAGGAACTATGGTGCTTTGAGTAACCCTTTAACAAACAGAACACTCATTGCCATGGCTGTGGTAGAAGAAGAGCCTATAGCTAGGTCTTTGAGGATCCAATAATATCTGCAAACCAGTGCATTGCATTATAATGCACCTCACAAATGTAAAAAAAAATTTGTGTGAACTAAACAGGATAACGGATAAATACGAAGTTCTACATCTGACATTCCCTGTATTATTATCAACAATCTTTACTCAACTGCAGAACTTTACAAAATACGTTTATGAAAATTAGGGCTATTCAATTAAGTGAGAATTCAAAGTGAATTTCAAATGTAAGATAAAAATACCAAAACTGGAAAAATTCTATAAGTCATAGAAACACAGAAACATAGAATGTGACGGTAGATAAGAACCATTCGGCCCATCTAGTATTCCCAATTTTCTAAATAATTTCAGTAATCAGTAATATTTTCAGTTCAGCTACTCTTAAATTTGAAATTTACTTAGAATTCCTACTTTAGTAAATAATTCCATATGTATTGTTAAAAATATATTTTGTCGGGGGACGGGGCCTGACCACTGAGAGCAGAGGACGCAAACCTGTATAGCTCCTGCTCTGACGCCCTAATTAAGTGGATTTCAGCCATCAAAACGGGACCTAATCCGCCCAAAAAGGCCACCAGGCGGAAGGTGACGGACAGGGGCACACAATCATGCCACACATGCGACAATTTCGGCATAACTCACCTGCTCTTCCTATGAAGCCCACACGCGTGGTCAGCGTGAGGGAGACGGCTGCTCCCCCGCTGACATTTATGGCTGAAAAGCAGAGACCAGACCCTCGTTCCCCCCCCTATAGACCAGTGGGGGTTATCCCGGTCCACCCTCGGGAAGCCCTGGTACAACCCGGCAAGAATGCTGAGGCGACACAGGGGCCTGCAACAAGCGGTGGCACTGCACCCAAAATGGCCGGTGCAGCGTGCTCCTCTATCACTCACAGCGAGCAGCCAGAGGTCTCGCTCAAGCTGGACAAGGCCTTCCAAGTTTTCTGGGAGAAGCTGGAAGCTCTTCTGTTCCCGATGGACCCAGAGAAAGTGCCTGAAACCCGGCCACACACTCACCCAAGCAGAGTCAAATGGGAGAAGTCACAGACACCTCAAGCACCGAGCCGCCCAGAAAGACAGAAGCAGTGGGACATTAGCAGACAGCAGGAGACCGGAGATGCATCATGGAAGCAACAGGTGCAAAACGACAGCCCCTTGGAACCGGCAAGTAATCGTGCGGATGCACATCAGCCCGCCATCCCACAAACCTGATAACGAGGGCCCATCACCAAGAGGCCAGAACTACCTGACTCACAGTCCGCTGGCGCAGACATGCACCTTACCCATACAAGGCATAGGCTGACCGGCAAAACGGGAAAGAGTATTATTCTAGTGTATTGACGATACCCACTACCCACAAGCTGATCGGACACTCACTCTACTATGCAGCTCCATCCAAGGGGGTTTATTTTTCGACAACAAGACTGTCATTCCCCACCGCACACCAAAACCCCCCTGGACTGCCCAGTTCTGCCCCTTGCCGCATTTTTCCAGTGACTCCCTGGGACATGCCACTCCATATGCCCTAACTTAATGACTAAGCCTGCCCACATACACTAAGCGGTGAACCTAATGATTTTGCCTAACACATAAATATAAAATTGTGCATGTACTTTAGAAATCCCAACTGTTACAGCTATGTATTAAACACGCTGGAGGATTGCCGTTGGGGTACCTCACGCGCATATGTTAAACTAATATGCACTACAAAAATAAAAAATGTAAAAAAAATATATATATATATTTTGTCAAGGAAGATTATCTATATCTCAAATATTTCAGGTTTCTCTTATATCTCCTCCCCAGATGATCATTCCCGGGTGAAGCTGACACTTATGAATGGAGATCTGAATTCTGGATATATCAATGCAAATTACATAGCGGTGAGAGCTACTTATTGATATAGTGTGTTTGTGTGATATCCTCGGGAATACTTGCACCTTAAATTGAGTCTTGATTAAATGCATACATTGAGCAGTGCATGCTGGGAGATAAAAGTATCCAGAGCCAGATAAGTTGCATTGGCACTATAGCTTAGACCCATACTTGTATCGAAAGAGATATCTGTCACATCTGTCTGTGTGCCTCTCTATCTTCTATCTTCATTGCTATAGTTCTTGTTGCCTCATCTTGTGCATGGCAGATCCTGCGAGTTTAGCAGGCAAATTCAGATAAAAATAGTTGGAAGGCAATGTAGTGTACATCTGGCCTGCACACCACCAGCTTTACACATGAGCCTTGTTTTTAATAATATCACACAGCTTTCTAATGGCGTAGTTTACAATTGTTATTTATGCAGGGTTTCAACAGAGCCACTGAATATATTGCCACAGGCCCCCACACCGTTGTCTATTCATGACTTCTGGCGTATGATCTGGGAACAGAAAGTGAAGAATATAGTGATGCTCACAGTATGTGAGGAGAAAGGGAAGGTATGTCATATAGCTCATCTATATTCATTTGCATGCAGTAACTCCCTTTACACCCAATGTATAAAATTGTAGTGATCAATTAAAACAGTGCAAAATTAAAGGGACTGTCCAGCCAGGGAACCAAATCTGTTTTCCTGGCACTGCAGAATCCTGTAGTGCCTCCCTCCTTCCCACCTCCCATCCCATGTTGCTGAAGGGGTTAAAACCCCTTCAGTGACTTATCTGAATTGAGCGCTGAGTCAGTGCTGGGTCAGGCTTTGGCCCACGCTCCTCCAGCGCCGACCTCAGGCAATGGCGGCGCGCGCATATTAGACCTCCCCATAGGAAAGCATTATTCAATGCTTTCCTATGGGGATTCAGGCAACGCTGGAGGTCTTCATGCAAAGCTTGAGGACATCCAGCGTCGTTTAAAACACTTTTCGTGTTTTATAAAAACTGCAATAATTACACTTGCTGGGTTAAGGGTGATGGGAGTTGGCACCCAGACCACTCCATTTGGCAGAAGTGGTCTGGGTCCCTAGAGTGTCCCTTTAACTAGGGCCACGGAATGAGGCACCTGTTACAGGGTTTTGCACCCCTCCCTGTTTGTGCTCCCCTAACTCATTCCATGGTCCTATTTAAAGGAAAACTATAATGCCAGGGGAAAAAAGCTCCCTATAATGCCCTACTCCATCATGTCCCCTCCCCTTAAAAACACTTTCTGTCACTTACCTTTTTCCAGTGCCAATATCCCTCAGCACTGGTTCAGGCTCCACCTCCTCTCGACCTCTATTTACTATGGGGATTTGGGTGATGCTGGATGCATAGCGTGAGGACGTCCAGCGTCAAGCAACGGAATTCCCTCCAGTGCCCCTTGGTAGGCAGCCACTAGAGGTGGATTTAACCCTGTAATGTAATTAATGCAATAATTACCATTGTAGTGTTAAAGGACCTAGGACACTGCATCCAGACTACTTCAATGAGCTGCTCTGGGTGCCTATAGTTTCTCCAGGCCCACCATCAGGGGGTGACAACCTTGATGTATGTATGTCTGTATGTATGCATGTATGCTTGTATGTATGTATGAATGTATGTATGTATGTATATGTATGTAGGTGTCTGTATGTTTGTGTATGTATGTCTGTATGTATGTATGCATGTATGCTTGTATGTATGTATGAATGTATGTATGTATGTGTATGTATGTCAGTATGTATGTATATGTATGTAGGTGTCTGTATGTTTGTGTATGTATGTCTGTGTGTCTGTATGTCCTTATGCATGTGTGTGTGTGTCTGTATGTATGTTAGTATATGTCTGTGTGTCACTATGTATGTCTGTGTGTCTGCATATATGAGCATTTCTGTTTCAGTATGTATGTGTCAGCATGTATGCCTATATGTGTGTTTGCCTGTTTCAGTATGTATGTGTGTGTGTGTCATTATGTGTGTATTTTTGTGTGTGTGTATCTGTGTCCTTTTGAATCAGTGCGTGTGTTTGTGTGTGTAGGATTTGGAGGCGGGCCCTGTGGGCTCTTGGAGGCGAACACCCGGAGGCCCAGAAATTTCTGATGGTGGCCCTGAGTGTCCCTTTAATCTTGCAATGCAGAGAGTCCCAGTTGGAAAGTATTGTCAGATTTGAAGTTCTATATGTTGATGCAAATATAATAAAACACTTTGAATCATCACTTTGATATATCATTTAGTATAAATTAATGGACTCTTTTGTTGGCAGATTCTGTGTGATCAGTACTGGCCGTCAGGCTCTGCTTTATATGGACCCATTACTGTATGCTGCATTAAAGAGCTTCCTGGTAAAGACTGGATCACACGCCATTTCAAACTAAATCATGTAAGGAATGCTGGCAAATGTGTTCTAGAGTTTATACATGAAGTTTATGAAATCCTGCTCTTTTTACAATTCAGAAAGACAAAATTATAGATGAGGTGTAAATGAGAGATTGGGTGCTCAGTGGTGTGTGCTTATAGAGGAGAAGGGTTACAAGCTGTTGTAGTCAATGTTTACAAAAAGTATGAGTTTTAGCAAGGTTTCAATTTTCCCAAGGAAGAGCGGGTCATTTTAGTTCAATAATCAAAACAGAGAAGTGCCATTGGGGTTCTTTTTCAATACTTATACGTATATTGTTGGCTGACCTTCACTCAATCATTCATTAGACCTGCAACATCAGAAAACAGTTATTATTTTTTATTGATACATCACTTTATTTTAATAGTTAGAAGGCTTGGAAGTTTGGCTTCAGGCCATACCTCCAAGCCCTCTGCATAGAAGAGCTGGGATTATTACTTCCCGGCTCTCATACCCAGGCATCCCATGATCCCATGCGCGCACGAGGTCATGCATTTAGACTGGAAGAAAGGAGATTTAGTCTAAGGCAAAGGAAAGGTTTTTTTACAGTATGAACAATAAGGATGCTGAACTCTCTGGTTTTATTAGAGTTTGCACAGATGTTTAAACAGCTATTGGATAAATACTTGCAAAAACACAATATTCAGGCATACCATTTTTAATTAGTGGCTTTATAGCTTAATGATTCAAGGAGATATCTGCTATTCTGGAGTGAAGACATATTTTTTTCCTAGGTCATTGCAAAACTGTATATCGTTTCAAACTGGGTTTTTTGCTTTCTTTTAGATCAATAGCAAAAACAGATGTGAGAAAGGTTGAACTTGCTGGACACATGTCTCTTTTTCAGCTATGTAACTATGTAACAAGGATAAGCCTAAAACTTACTAGGGACATGGAGACTTTAGTGCTTAAACATGCATTCTTAACATTATAGTTTCCCTTTAAGAACAAACTGTGTGTGTTTTGTTATAGGTTGCAGATTCTCAGGTGAGGCACGTATCTCATTTACATTATACACGTTGGCCTGATCGTGGTATTCCTGAATCTCCAGCGCCCCTGGTAAATTTTGTGTTGATGATGAGGAAGATGATGGAGGCTGCAAAATATTGTGGACCCACGGTATTGCACTGCAGGTAAATTGAATATCTTTTTAAACATGGGATCCTTTCACAATCCAGTGAGTCTGCACTTCAACCAGTCAATCATTCAGTGAAGAGTTTGTCTAGGCGAGCCTGGCTTATCATTCCACTAATTAATTTATGCATATTCCAACAATCTGTGGAAAAATAAGCTGTACTGATTATACACTGCCGCATTGGTCTCCTCCCATTACGGCAGCTACTTAATGTTTTGTTCAATGATCGGTGGTAGTTACTAGACTGATGTTAATCCACTCGGTGATTTACAACTATAAATGTCAAGGGGCTATAAAAAGGAGTGCTGCTAAACACTCTCAATGTGGAAATCCATTTTACAGGTTGAGTGGTTGTTGAAAGCATTTTCTGTCTCCATTGCTTGCACAAACTGCAAAAAGGCAGCACCAGCAATGGTATATCAGTGTGTATCTGTGGTAGGGATTATCTCAGTTCCTTCAATTAATAACCTACATGTAACATATTTCTTATAAATAACTCCTTTAATTTTAACTTTTATAGTTTATCATTAATGTTCCAAAAGTATAGCTCTAGACTAGTGGAATACAAGTTTTATTAGATACAAACGACTCATTCAGAATGTATAGGATCTGATTCTCAGGGTGTTTGGAAAAATGTGCTCATGAGTGTACTACGGGCACTGGTTCTTGGGACACAAAATTGAATCCTCTCAATTTTTTCAGTGGGTCTCCAATGCTTGACCAACAGGCACATCACAAAACAGTGGTTAAAACGATTTTGGCAGTATTTTGCACTTTTACTAGATATTTTTTCATATAAATTTACTTTTTTATATATTATTTTTTATAATATTATTATATATTATTTAACAAACTTAACTTTGGAAAAATCTACTACATGTATAGAATACCTCGAAGCTTCTAATAAAATACTCTAAATTGGAACTTAACTCCAGACAGACGGTCAAAATGTGTACCGAAATTGATCCTCAGATTACCAACATTCATGTGGCTCCAGGTGTATAATGGATCATATCTTCTGGACCGGTTTGATTATTCCACCCTTAAGGGATGAGGTTTTCTCCATAATTAATGTTGTTATCCATTATATTCCTTCCAAGTATGAACCTAGCTTTATTTGTTTTTGTTTTTCCTGACAAGATAAATTGGAATGTAAAGATTTTAATTTCTATCATTTTCTTATTGGCTCATTTACTCATTGCAAGGGCTTGCAATCAAATACCATCCCCTACTTTCTTATAAATTATTCCATTAATAGACCACATAGTATCTATGGAGTGCACAGCACACCTAGCTCTTGGTTCTCATACCAAATATAAAAAAGCTATTGAACCCTTACAATTTTGGAATCCCTAAGTCTTTTAAGTGATATTGTATTATACTCTGGTATACACATTACTTCATGAGAAGACTGTGTAACTATCACATGCAAGTTGTTCTGTTAATGTTAATTTGTTATACTTAACTTGACTTGTACTTTATATGACTGTATGCATGATGTAAGTGTGGCGGTACCAACCTCGCCACTGTGCACTGGAGAAGCCTGGTTGCTCGCCTGCTCCCTTTAGATTATGGCCCTGCAGTTCAGAGCTGTTATTCTCCCTGCTGAAAGGTTTATTCGTGCCTTTCTGCCAGGGTGTTCGGTAGATTCCATCTACTGAACAAACTACCGAACGATGGACCACCTGGGAGCTGGAGTGTGCTGTCAATTGACCGCCCAGAAGCTGCGGTTAACCGCAGCTTAATTGATGAACGCTGGGTGGCCGTTGTTCGTCTGCCGAACACGTGGCAGCGGCCATTTTACCTCCCGAACGGCCAGCGGTGTTCAGCGCCCAAACTATGGAACTGAAAACGGACACTTATTGGCGCGAACACCGCTGAGCCGCCAGCCTCCTTACCTTCCCATTCGGTAAGCAGAACCGAATGACTGTTCACTCGGTAGTTTCGCTGGATGAACAGCATCCCTCAGATAGCTAAGCAATGGAGCCTATTCGTGCAACGAAAGACTAGGGGAAAGACTTTGGCTCCATGGCGATTGAACTGTATGTATGTGATCTGAGCGCCATTCGGTAGTAATGTGTGCTCAGATCTAAGCTATCTGGGGATATGTAGAATGTATATGTTTTAGGTAATAAATGTGACTGTATGTAATTTGATGTCTTTTACTGTATTGTTACTGCCATGAGGTTAATGGAGTTTTGCCTCTGTCCTGGGAGATAAGTGGATTACTTCCCCAATTATCTCCAGGACAGAGAGGAGGGATTGTGATGTAATTGTGGGAGTGTTAAAGGTGTATGTCTGTGATTTGGTCCCCTAGGGGAGTGTCCACCAGGTGGGAGACCTGCATAAAAGCCGGGCAGTTAGCCCCAGTAAACCAGGTTCTACTTCACCCTCAATTTGGAGTCCTGTCTCTAATTGGGGGAATCTGCTACAAGGGATTGCAATGCTCTGCATATTCCCTTGCTTTAATCATTCCTAAATTCTTGTAAGAGCTTGTTCCTGCTTCACTTTCAAGGAAGAGAGGTTCGGCCTGCGGTGGTTGTGGTGTCGGCTAGAGTGCTTGGGGTCCTCAAGAAGCGCTAGGAGCATCCTTCAATGGAGGTACCCAGTTGGGGTGCCAGGTGATCCGTTACAATTGGTGGCAAGCGGCGGGATCGTTCCCACAGACCAGAAGGACAGCTACAAGACAACACCAGGGCTTGGATTACAGATAGAGGGATAGAGCTAGCTACCGTGCAGTGTCCCTATCTACTACAGCATGGAGCGAGCAAGACCCTGCATAGAATCCTGCGAAGGACACCTCAACCTGACACGTCCCTACGAGGGCGACGCTTACCGGGAAGAGGTAAAGAGGCGGTTGGTCTGGTATGGCCCAGACCCTTCGAACGAGGTGGTCTTCCAAGTAATGCACCAGTTGAATGCTGAGAACCTTGCGACAATGGTCTTTGAACAAAAACAGCAGCAGAGTGAGTTACAGGGAGCCAAAGGTGTCGTCCTTCCTCCCCAGCAGCCGAGTGAGTTACAGGGAGCCAAAGGTGTCGTCCCTCCTCCCCAGCAGCAGTGTGTATTACAGTGAGCTGAAGGTGTCGTCCTTCCTCCCCAGCGGCAGAGTGAGTTACAGGGAGCCAAAGGTATCGTCCTTCCTCCCCAGCGGCAGTGTGTGTCCCAGGGAGCTGAAGGTGCCGTCCTTCCTCCCCAGCGGCAGTGTGTGTCCCAGGGAGCTGAAGGTGTCTTCCTTCCTCCCCAGCGGCAGTGTGTGTCCCAGGGAGCTGAAGGTATCGTCCTTCCTCCCCAGCCCAGGCAGTGTGTGTCCCAGGGAGCTGAAGGTGTCTTCCTTCCTCCCCAGCGGCAGTGTGTGTCCCAGGGAGCTGAAGGTGTCTCCTTCCTCCCCAGCGGCAGTGTGTGTCCCAGGGAGCTGAAGGTGCGTCCTTCCTCCCCAGCGGCAGTGTGTGTCCCAGGAGCTGAAGGTGCCGTCCTTCCTCCCCAGCGGCAGTGTGTGTCAGGGAGCTGAAGGTGTCGTCCTTCCTCCCCAGGGCAGTGTGTGTCCCAGGGAGCTGAAGGTGTCTTCCTTCCTCCCCAGCGGCAGTGTGTGTCCCAGGGAGCTGAAGGTATCGTCCTTCCTCCCCAGCGGCAGTGTGTGTCCCAGGGAGCTGAAGGTGCGTCCTTCCTCCCCAGCGGCAGTGTGTGTCCCAGGGAGCTGAAGGTGTCGTCCTTCCTCCCCAGCAGCAGTGTGTGTCCCAGGGAGCTGAAGGTGTCTTCCTTCCTCCCCAGCGGCAGTGTGTGTCCCAGGGAGCTGAAGGTGCCGTCCTTCCTCCCCAGCGGCAGTGTGTGTCCCAGGGAGCTGAAGGTGTAGTCCTTCCTCCCCAGCGGCAGGGTGTCCTGCAGGGAGCAGAGAACGTCGGTCTCGCACCCCAGCAGCAGGACAAAATACTGAAAGTGGAGACGGTCGGTCCCCCTCTCCACCAGCAGAGAGAGTGTCAGGGAGAGGAGCCTGCTATCCCCTCTCCCCAGCGGCTGAAAGGATATATGGGAGAGGAGCTGGTTACCCCCTTTCCCCAGCGGCAGCTTGACATACCCAGTGGAGACAGTAAGCCCCACGGCCATGCAGATGGGACCATGGTCTCTGCACTTACAGCACAGGGGGTAGGGACAGTCGATCCTACCCCCCCAGCGACCGGGCTCTTTAGCCAAAGGGGAGACAGTCGGTCTCCCCCTCCGGCAGCAGAGCTGTGTATCCAAAGTGGAGACAGTCGGTCTCCCCCTTCAGCCACCAGGCTCCAACCAGACTACTCCCGTGGTAGTGCTGACACCAGGGGGCTTACATGTAAAGTAGATAAACTTATAAATGTATATAAACATGTTTTTTTTTTCTTCAATCAATGGATGTTTTACAAGAGATGTATAAAATAAATGAGGTAATACAACACAGTAAATTATACCTCCTTATAAAGAAGAGGTAAACTGGTGGAACAAGAGCCAAATGGAGGGAAGGGGAAAAGGGGGAAGAAAGGGATTTATGTTAAGACGATTAGAAAGACATCTCTCTCCATATTTTGTGATAGATAGGGATGAATAATACAAAATAAAATAGAAAACAACACAGTTATGGAAAATGCACGGAGACAAATAGAGGGATAAACGAAAACTGGATAAATAAGTTTAAAAGAAAAGGGATCAAAATTCACTACACACTAACATATTAGAAAGGACAAAGAATAAGAAGGTCAATAAAATTAAGCAATTTTTCTTAAGATAGATAAAAATTAACACACAATTGATTACAAAATTAAAACACATTAAGGTTATAGGATTGGGAGGTTTTTCTCTCCTGTCTTTTTTTTAGTTTTTTGTGTGTTTTGTTATTTATTATTATTATTACTTTCTTTTCTTCCTTCCCTTTTTTTTTTTTTATTTCAACCAATAGAGGTTTCACAATAGAGGTAAAACAGAAATGAGGTAATACAAAACAGCTAATTATACCTCCTTATAAAGAAGAAGAAAAAGGGTTGGAAAAGAAGCTAAAGGGAGGGAGAAAAGGGGAAAGGAAAGGATTTATGAGAAGACGATTAGAAAGACAATGAAGGAGGTGAAACCTTTATCTCTTTCTGTCCAACTCTCCCCATATATAGTGACAGACAGGGATGAATAATAGAATCTAAAATAGAAAAAGACACAGTCATGAAAACGTTGCACAGAGAAGAAAAAAGAGGGTAAAATGAAAATTCTAACACATTAATAAAAAAATTCTGAAAGAAAAGGGATAAAACTCACTATACACTAATATATTAGAAAGAACACAGAACAAGAAGGCTCAATCAAATTAAGCAATTTTTCTTTTATAGAAGATAAAGTAAGATATATAAAAATTGACACACAATAAATCACTAAATTAAGACACATTAAGGTTATAGGATTGGGAGGTTTTTCTCTCCTATTTTCTCTTTTTTTTCGTTCTCTTTCCTTTTATATTTTGTGGCTTGTTGTCTATACATTTGCACTGAGAAAATTGATATATGGAAATACTTGCTAATAAGTAAGGATAATAAGGCATATGGATTAAGTAGATGGAAGAGGGAAAAGGAAGAAAGGAAAAAGTAATAGGGAAGAGGTTTAAGGTTATTAAAAATGATACATATTTTGACAATAGGACATGTGAAACTGCCTAATTTATATTTGTAATATTTTAACTGTATTATAATTTTTTTTTATTTACCTCTCCCCCCCTTCTTTTATAATTGTAACCCTACCCTCTTCGGGCTCTAGATAAAAAGCGGCCTGCCGGTCTAAGGCTAGAGTAAAAATCTCAAATAACTTTATATACTTTGGTTAGGTATAGTTTTGTTTTCACATCTGGGGATATAGGATGTGGAACTCTGTCCCCTACATGGGTGGTTGGAGATGGATTTTCTCATGTGTTTTTTTACATGAGGTTATATGTTTTTAAATGTTGTATAGTCTATGTATATGTTTTTGTAAGAATGTGCCAAGGAAATGTCATACATAAATGTAGGTTGATATTCAATGGTTAAAATTTTGATGCTTAATGCTCAGGGGCTAAATAACCCACATAACAGATCTGTGGTATATGATTATATCAAACAAGGAGCTAAAATTATATTTTTGCAAGAAAAAAGATATAAAACGCTTTATGATTTATCCCAAACCGATTTATTATTACATTATGTTCCTCATTAGAGTATAAAAAGAAATGTGGAGTTGCTCTTTTAATAACGAATGATATGGATATACAGATTACTTATCAAGATATATATAAAAACGGAAGGTACATTATACTAATATGTAAAATACAAAATCAAGAGTTTACACTCCTTAACCCCTATGCACCTAACGTTAACACCACTAGTTTCTTACAAAAGATATTCTACAAAATAGATAGTATCAGAGGAGACTTCAATTGGACAGAAATTCAGTGGGAGGCACTCCCCAACATAGGAAAGGCAAACATATGACAAATCAATTTAACTCGAAATTACACAAATATGCTCTATTACACCTATGGAGGATTCCCCATCCTCAAGAGACAGATTTCACCTGGTTCTCTAAAGTACATTATACGTATTCTAGGCTAGATTTATTTTTGAGCAATACAGAGAACATACAAGACTAAGAAGATACTAATTCAGGAGGTCACTTGGTCAGACCATAACCCGGTCATTTTAGACCTTAAATAAGCCCTGTAAATAAGAAATAGTTGGAGGTTAAATGACCTTCTTAAAAAAAACACCTCAGGATATAGAGAACATAAAAGAAATAACAAAACATTTTTTCAAAGATAACAAAAATAAAGGTATATGTGATACAGTAGTATTGTGTGCATACAAAGCAGTCTTGAGGGGGCACCTTATAAAAATTGGCTCAATTATAAACAGAAATAGTGGTTCTTCTTTGACAGAATTATATTTATCCTTATATGAAATAACAAAATCTAACAACAGTAACCCCTCTGTAGATACAAGTGGAAAAATAGCAAATATAAAGGAAAGAATTAACAAAATACTACTGCAGAAAACTATTAAAAAAACTAGAATCCTTAAAAATAAAATGTTATTACAGAGGTAATCGGGCAAATAATATGCTCACAAATAAAGTTAAAGGGAAAAAATTGACCTCTGTGGTACAGAGAATTATCACAGAATAAGGATTACAATTAGTGATGTCGCGAACCGTTCGCGAATTTGCCGCGAACGGTTCGCCACGGTTTGCCACGAACCGTTCGTGGCGAACTCTGGTCAGCTGACACATCCCTGCCAATCTCCGGCAGACCCTCCCTCCCAGACCCTCCTCCTTCCTGGACAGCATCCATGTTGAAGGCATTTGTGTATGTCAGAATATATGTATGTAATAATACGCAACTTGAAATGATTTATACTTATTTCTGATACAATAATCAATAAATAAATCAATTTTAAAAAAACAATTCTACCCTGTAAAAAGGAAATTCTTGCCATACAAAGATTGATAAGTCAAGGGTACAAGCTAATCTAAATTTAGAATTTTCAGAAATAAGGGGAGATTTATCAAGATGAAAGATATGCTATATTGGTGCAAAGTGCTAAATGTTGACAGACAAATTATAGGTTTCCATGGTGATTGCTCCTCATTTTGGGACCATGCCATATAATAGTACATGTTTTGCCTTGATAAATCTCCTCCTCGTTTTTGTTGTTCTGTCTGTGCACAAATGTACATTTACATCTACATTTGTCTTCATCTTCTGTCTTTTAAACAAATCCCTCCTAGTGCTGGTGTTGGGCGCACTGGAACACTCATAGCTCTGGATGTGGCACTGCAGCAGATGAGAGCTGAAAGCTGTGTTGACGTATTTAGCACTGTGTATCAAATGCGACTCAGCAGGTACCTGATGGTGCAGACAGTGGTAAGTGTCAAGACTTACAAGGGGTTATCGCTACCATCCCCATGGCAATTTATAAATGAAATGCCTTTAGTTCTCCCAAATAAATTAAAAGAACACCCAAACACAAGCTAGCAAAATATTTATGCAATCAAAAATACTACTAAATAGGTCTCTTCAGTTAACAAATTCTTTACCAAACAAAAGGCAGAACTTAATGAAGAAATATTTATTATGAACAAAATAGTCACAGTGTATACATAAACATTGATGATAAACAAATGATTTAAACCAACAAACAATTAAAAATAAAAAGGAGAAATTAATAGAAAATACTAGTTTCTCACTTTGCAAGTACAGGAAGTAATTCCTGTTCCCGGGGGCTCAAGCAAGGAAAATGACAACTTACTCAAAATTGAATCTTGTCCTCTAAAAAGCACATGGATCATTTTAAAGTCACAGCTTTTTTTTTTTAATTGGAAAAAATAAATGTACATTGAACAAAATTATAAACGCAACACTTGTTTTTTCCCCCATTTTTAATAAGCTGAACTCAAAGATCTAAGACTTTTTCGATGTACACAAAAGGCCTATTTCTCTCAAATATTGTTCACAAATCTGTCTAAATCTGTGTTATTGAGCACTTGTTCTTTGCCGAGATAATCCATCCACCTCACAGGTGTGGCATATCAAGATGCTGATTAGTTTGTGAAGATTCAAGATGGGTCTCTATTCTCCTGATGCCTTCCGGGTCAAACAAATTCTTAAGTGGTAACCTAATTCTTTATTTCCATGAGGAATAGGGCAGGTTACTTATTTTGTCAAGAATGAGGTTGTGAAGAGATGAATAGCATTTGCCTTTTTTAGATCTAGAGGATTCTGGATTGTTAGAAACCGGGCATAAAGGATGGAAGAGAATTCCAAAAATAGCCTTTGCTTAGAATTTTTCAAACCCATTTGTCAATGATCAAGTGGGCCCATCCAGGACAATTGAGAACATCCAGGATTATTGCACAGGTGTGCCTTAGGCTGGCCACAATAAAAGGCCACTCCAAAATGTGCAGTTTTACTGTATTGGAGGGTTCCTGAGGGGGAGGGATGGGCTGAGTGAAGTTGCAGGATATTGGCAGGACCTGCAACACGCTGTTGTATACTCCGATCCAGAGCATCCCAAACATGCTCGTTGAGTATGCTGGCCATGCAAGAATTGGGATGTTTTCAGCTTACAGGAATTGTGTACAGATCTTTGCAACATGGGGCCGTGCATTATCATGCTGCAACATGAGTTGATGGTCGTGGATGAATGGCACAACAATGGGCCTCAGGATCTCATCACGGTATCTCTGTGCATTCAAAATGCCATCAATAAAATGCCCCTGTGTTCATTGTCCATAACATAAGCCTCCCCATACCATAACCCCGCCACCACCATGGGCCACTCCATCCACAACAATCAGCAAACTGCTCATCCACATGACACCATACACACTGTCTGCCATCTGCCCTGTACAATGAAAACCAGGATTCATCCATGAAGAGAACACCTCTCTAAAGTGCCAGACATCATCAAATGTGAGCATTTGCCCACTCAAGTCGGTTATGACGATGAACTGCATTCATGTCGAGACTCCGATGAGGACGACGAGCAAGCAGATGAGCTTCCCTGAGACAGTTTCTGACAGTTTGTGCAGAAATTCTTTGGTTATGCACACCAATTGTTGCAGCAGCTGTCTGGGTGGCTGGTCTCAGACGATCTTGGAGGTGAAGATGCTGGATGTGGAGGTCCTGGGCTGATGTGGTTACACGTGGTCTGTGGTTGTGAGGCCAGTTGGATGTACTGCCAAATTCTCTGAAACGCCTTTGGAGACAGTTTATTGTAGAGAAATGAACATACAATTCACGGGCAACAGCTCTGGTGGAAATTCTTGCAGTCAGCGTGCCAATTGCATGCTCCCTCAAAACTTGCGACATCTGTGGCATTGTGCTTTGTGATAAAACTGCACATTTTAGAGTGGCCTTTTATTGTGGCCAGCCTAAGGCACACCTTTGCAATAATCATGCTGTCTAATCAGCATCTTGATATGCCACACCTGTGAGGTGGATGGATTATCTCGGCAAAGGAGAAGTGCTCACTAATACAGACTTAGACAGATTTGTGAACAATATTTGAGAAAAATAGGCCTTTTGTGTACAAAGAAAAAGTCTTAGATCATGAAAAATGGGGCAAAAACAAGTGTTGCGTTTATAATTTTTTGTTCAGTGTAGTCAGGGCCGGCGTAGGGGTGTGCGAGCTGTGCGGCCGCACAGGGCGCCGTGGAGCAGTGGGGGCCATGTGGCTGACACAGCTCACACATGGCCGGCTAAACGGGTGGAGGATTTCATTATTCTCCACCCGGGCTTAGAAAAAAACTCCCAGCATTGCGGTGGGGGCGGGGCTTACCTTGTGGCGGGGGCAGAGCTAAAATGACGGCTGCATGGGAAGCAGGAAGGAGTCCCTGCTTCCCCAACAACCAGACCCCAGGAGCTGCACTGCCTCCCCTTTTCCCAGACCGTAAAGGACAGAGGTAACCATGTATGACTGTCTGTTTGTGAGTGTGTGTGAGTATGTGCAACTGTCTGCCTTTGTGTGTGTGAGTACTTGTGTGTGTGGCTGTCTGCCTGTGTGTGTGTGTGTGGCTGTCTGCCTGTGTGTGTGTGTGTGTGTAGCTGTCTGCCTGTGTGTGTGCGTATGACTGTCTGCCTGTGTGTGAGTACCTGTGTGTATGGCTGTCTGCCTGTGTGGCTGTCTGCCTGTGTGTGTGTGTGTGCGCCTGTGTGACTGTCTGCCTGTGTGTGTGTGGCTGTCTGCCTCTGTCTGTGTGAGTACCTGTGTGTGGCTGTCTGCCTCTGTCTGTGTGTGTTTGAATACCTGCCTCTGTGTGTGTGACTGTCTGTGTGTGAAGCTGTCTGTGTGTGTGTGTGTGTGTGTGTGTGTGTGTGACTGTCTGCCTCTGTGTATGTGACTGTCTGCATGTAACTGTGTGTGTGTGTGTGTGTGAGACTGTATGTGTGGCTGTATGTATGTGACTGTCTGTCTGTACCTGTGTGTGTTTGTCATTGTCTGCCTGTAACTGTGTGTGTACATGTGTGTTACTGTCTGATTGTAATTGTGTGTGCGTGTGACTGTCTGCCTGTAACTGTGTGTGTGACTGTATGTAACTGTGTGTTACTGACTGTATGTAACTGTGTGTTACTGTCTGCCTGTAACTGTGTGAGTGTGTTTATCTGCCTGTAACTGTTTGTTTCTGCCTGATCCTGTGTATTTGACAGTATCTATGTATAGCTGTGTGCATCTGACTGTGGAACTGTGTGCATGTGACTCTGCAGTCTGACACATCTGGCATGCACTTCTGTTGACTGTAGACCATAAGTAGCTGTCTTCCTAGCTCCGGCCAATCAAATTACTGCCGCAGATTACCACAGGACACTGCAAGTCCCTGAGCTTGCGAGACAGTTACCAATGGTCTGCACCCAGATCAGCATTCCCCTCTCCCAACTAGGTAACAACAGGAAATGAGGAATTAATATTTGTTTTTAAATCATTATTTATTTAATACACTATAAAAAGAATGATGGGGGGGGGGGGGCACTGCGAAAAAGATTCGCACAGGGCGCCTAAGGGCCTAAGTCCGGCCCTGAGTGTAGTTACAATTTATCTCGTACAATTTCAATATGGACAAGGAATTGCAAAAACATATACACATGCAGACATATATACATATCTTGTAATATTAATGCTAGTAATTTAGTGTTTATTGTATCTCCATCTGTACATCAGATATTACTTAAATATTCGTTTGTCTCTTTTATAAGCAGACTTATATCATAGACAATTACTAACAAAAAAAGAATCACAAATTGTGCTGAAAGAAAAGTAAAATCTAGAAAATGATCAAGGCGGTCCTAAGAAGTCATTAATTGTTCCCTAGTTTTGTGACCCATATATGTTTTATACCCTCTGTGCCCATTTCGAGTTTCCAAGTCAAAGTTACTGTAAGAACTCTATATTGATTACACCTTCCCTCTCACCTTAAACACCAATCTATATAATAGAGCTTATTTAAAAATGTTTTAATCTCTTGCTGTACACCTAGCACAGAAATGATTTTTACATCTGTCACAATTTATCTTTTCCAAAGACGTCTTATTAGACTCATCTGCAACTAAGAACTCCCACAAATGGCTTAAGGTGCAAGGGCCATATTTTTACTTCTTTTGTAAGGAACACCTTCAGCATTCTGAATATGTATAGCAGAATGCATCATAATTAGAGATGTCGCGAACGGTTCGCCACGGTTCGCGGCAAACTCCGGTCAGCTGACACATCCCAGCCAATCTCCAGCAGACCCTCCCTCCCAGACCCTCCTACTTCCTGGACAGCATCCATGTTGAAGGCAGCTTCAACATGGATGCTGTCCAGGAGGTGGGAGGGTCTGGGAGGGAGGGTCTGCCGGAGATTGGCAGGGATGTGTCAGCTGACCGGAGTTCGCCACGAACGGTTCGTGGCGAACCGTTCGCGAGAAATTCGCTGATGGTTCGCGACATCTCTAATCATAATTCGTCTCAGGATGATTATTCATTTATTTTGAATATGGCTCTAAGCAGAGAATTGTTTCCTGACGGCAAACTGTCGATTAGCATTTCAAATAAAAACCAAAATGTGCTTAGTTAGTAAGTTTGCGAAAAAGTACATATAAATGCCCTTTGGGTTCAATATTTTACACCTGGCCAAAGGGACAGAGCTGGATGTTTGGCCTCATATGAAAGAATCAAATTTTCAGCTTTTTCTGTGATCTGATACATAGCACATAGCAGCCAAAATAAAGAGACACTCCAGGCATCAAAACAACTTCATCTAAATGAAGTTGTTATGGTGCCAGGAGGCCCCTGTTGGCCCTTTTGAAGTTGTTATGGTTCCAGGAGGCCCCTGTTGGCACTCTTACCTCAACCGTTTAACCCCAACAGGGTTAACCCGAACAGTTTAACCACAAAGTTGCCTCCAGTAGGGATGTCCATTCTCCCTCAGGAGGCATCCAGCTTCTGCATTTTTAGATTCAGGAATTGTGGAGTGCTGCTGGACTCTCAGACCATCAGTGACTACACATTTACTAAACTGGCTTGGATCAGCAGCTTCACTGCCCTAGAGCACTCAACACTTCCTGAATCTGAAAATTCAGAAGCCAGATGCTGCCTGGGGGAAGTGGACAATGCTGGAGAAATGGACAATGCTCCTGGAGGCAACCGAGAATGGTTTAACCCCTTGAGGTAAGAGTGTCTCCGGAGACCTCATGGGGGTTAAACCGTTCTCGGTTGCCTCCAGGAGTATTGTCTACTTACCCCAGGTGGCAATTAAGTTGTTTTGGTGCCTGGAGTGTCCCATTAACCCTGATAATACACACATATAAGCATGCTAGACTAATATTACATCTTGGTTTGTAGGAGCAATATATTTTTGTGCATCGCTGTATTCTTGAAAAGATAATGCAAGAGAAGGAATATAGCAACCACAAATGTAAGTAACAAAGTAAGTGAGTAATAAATTCTAAACTTGATGGACGCATGTCTCTTTTCAGCTATGTAACTGCAACTAAGTAGCAAACCTTACAATTAGATAATTTGTTACCTAAAACTGCATTGCTTTTATATTGTATTCAAAAAGATTATAAGAGATACTGAGATAACTGTAGATAATAAGGGGAATATATGCGGTTGGGAAGAGAAAATCAGGGGGGCTGGGGAGAGATCATTGGGGATAATTTATAATTGTGGTAACTACAGAATTCTACATGTATGTTTTTGTATGCTATTGATGGAGAATACATTGTTTTACCTATGCAATGCTTAGTGAATATTCCCCTAGACATACAGAGCTATATATAATATATATTAATATTATGTTACAGAGTGTCAGTCTCATGTCCTGCTTTCTACTTCTGTATTTTTTATTACTAGCTAAAAGTATATACACTATACATGGCTTGAAAGACTGAATGGTCAGTAGGCCTGATTTTAATACAAGATACTAATGCTTTGAAAGGGTTAAATTCGCATTCTTTAAACATACCATATTTTTCTGTTCTGATGCCTGACACTAGTTTCCACTATCTTTTATAAACATCCTGCCGTTGTAAAAAATAACATACTCTCTAAGCACCTGAAAATTTTAATTGGGTTCCTAAATCAAAGACTGTCATGTACATCAGTTAACAGAAGATGTGAATTTAAAAACATATTTTACCCCTGTATCTAAAAATACCTGGACAGGTCTTCCTCTATGGTTTGTTGGTGGGAGGGGGTGCGAGGGAATAGAGGTGAAGCTATTAATTTAAGTCCCACGGGTGTAATTAGTACATCTGGATATACCTTGCCTAACTCTCACCTGCAGTACCAGAGAAAAGGGGACTAGTGATGTACCGAACGGTTCGCTGGCGAACGGTTCCTGGCGAACATAGCATGTTCGCGTTCGCCACGGTGGGCGAACATATGCGCGGTTCGACCCGCCCCCTATTCGTCATCATTGAGTAAACTTTGACCCTGTACCTCACAGTCAGCAGACACATTCCAGCCAATTAGCAGCACAGCCTCCCTAGCAGACCCTCCCACCTACTGGACAGCATCCATTTTAGATTCATTCTCAAGCTGCATGCTTAGTAAGAGGAGGGAAAGTGTAGCTGCTGTTCATAAGATAGGGAAAAGCATAGCTAGGTTAGGGATAAGGGTATGCTTTTTTTAATTTTTTTTTTCTATGTAATGTAAATGCACTTAGTTGTCTGCCACTGCTGCCAGCTTCTGTGTCAGGCTCACAGTGCCCATTTCCCCAGTCAGTGCCACCAATTACATCTGGTGTCACAATAGCTTGGATTTAAAAACAAAAAACTTTTTTCACTGTTATAGATTGAATAGCAGTCAGTTGTCTGCCACTGCTGCCAGCTTCTGTGTCAGGCTCACAGTGCATACTGTGCCATTTCCCCAGTCAGTGCCACCAATTACATCTGGTGTCACAATAGCTTGGATTTAAAAACAAAAAACTTTTTTCACTGTTATAGATTGAATAGCAGTCAGTTGTCTGCCACTGCTGCCAGCTTCTGTGTCAGGCTCACAGTGCATACTGTGCCCATTTCCCCAGTCAGTGCCACCAATTACATCTGGTGTCACAATAGCTTGGATTTAAAAACAAAAAACTTTTTTTTACTGTTATAGATTGAATAGCAGTCAGTGTCCTTAAAGCGGGTGTGTTAAGCTAACAGTGGATACGCTGACCAGTGCCACTAATTAGATCTGGTGTCACAATAGTTTGGATTTAAAAAAAAAATAATCTTTTTTCACTGTTATAGATTGAATAGCAGTCAGTGTGTCCTTAAAGCGGGTGTGTTACGCTAACAGTGGATACGCTGACCAGTGCCACTAATTAGATCTGGTGTCACAATAGCTTGGATTTAAAAAAAAAATAATCTTTTTTCACTGTTATAGATTGAATAGCAGTCAGTGTCCTTAAAGCGGGTGTGTTACGCTAACAGTGGATAAGCTGACCAGTGCCACTAATTAGATCTGGTGTCACAATAGCTTGGATTTAAAAAAACAAAACACTTTTTTCACTGTTATAGATTGAATAGCAGTCAGTGTCCTTAAAGCGGGTGTGTTACGCTAACAGTGGATACGCTGACAAGTGCCACCAATTAGATCTGGTGACACAAAGCTTGGATTTAAAAAAACAAAACACTTTTTCACTGTTATAGATTGAATAGCAGTCAGTGTCCTTAAAGCGGGTGTGTTAGCTAACAGTGGATACGGTGACCAGTGCCACCACTTAGATCTGGTGTCACAATAGCTTGGATTTAAAAAAACCCCACTTTTTTCACTGTTATAGATTGAATAGCAGTCAGTGTCCTTAAAGCGGGTGTGTTACGCTAACAGTGGATACGCTGACCAGTGCCACTATTTAGATCTGGTGTCACAATAGTTTGGATTTAAAAAAAAAATTATCTTTTTTCACTGTTATAGATTGAATAGCAGTCAGTGTCCTTAAAGCGGGTGTGTTACGCTAACAGTGGATACGCTGACAAGTGCCACTAATTAGATCATGTGTCACAATAACTTGGATTTAAAAA
>CAKOES020000380.1:0-30385 GCA_933207985.1 Pelobates cultripes
GTGTATCATGGTTTCTGAGGACAGGTGTCAATCCATATCTGCCAAGTGACCCGATGTAGGAGGAACAGTCCCTATTCTGATCTGTGTCAGTGTGTATCAGGGATCCCTAGGACAGGTGTCAATCCATATCTGCCAAGTGACCCTATGTAAAAAAGGCCTGATGAGATGAGCTGCCTTGGCTAAAAATGGTCCACACGCTGCTGTATTTTAGCTCTGAATGCCTGTTGACTTGCGTGACTTATCCGCCACCAACCTGGGTTCAAGCCGCCAGTGTGTACTTTATAAATGGCTTTATAAAGTACTGTGTACTTTATAAATGGCTCCACCTGCCACCCGTACAGCAACACAGTCTCCAGTTAGGAGGACCAACCAAGCATCTTCTTCCATCTGCCTGTTACAGAAATTACTGCCGTGTACACGATCACTGATAGGAGACGCGGAAGGTATTAAACTGATAAAAATAGTACTAAACACACCACTCCTATCTGGTGTCACATTAGCTTGACCGCGCAGTGCCCCAAATTCTGCGTAAGAGGACCGACCAAGCCTCTTCTTCCATCTCCCTGTTACAAAAATCAATGCCGTGTACACGACCACTGATAGGAGACGCGAAGGTATTAAACTGATCAGAACAATACTAAACACACCACTCCTTTTTTTTGGTGAGGCTTTACAGGACAGAGTGCTTCTCCACGGGACATGTTAACTCACGGGCAGCTGGCTCATCAAGGAACCACAGCAGCTTCCATGTACAGGTAAGACACGTGCAGCCGGTAAGGGTTCAGGCTCTTCTTCCTGGAGGATACGCTGCAAGCCTGTTGAACGAGGTGACCTTGCTCGGGTCCCAGGTGTACGGTTCCTAAAATGGCTGCCATATACACGCCCACTGATAGGAGACGTGGAAGGTATTAAACTGATCAGAACAATACTAAACACACCACAAATAAGGTTTCTCTCCTGTATGGCTCCTCAAATGATGCTTAAGATTAGAAGCGGCTGAAAAGCATTTCTCACACTCCGAACAAAAATATATTTTTTAACATTCTCTCCACTTTGAACGAAATGACGTTTGGGAAGAGATTAACATAATTAAACACAGGCAGTAAAAATACAGTTTTTAGCCATACACTGTAACTTTAAAACTACACATCCCATCTTCATAATTACATATTTGGAATCAGCACACTTAAAACATAAACATAACCAAAAATCAGCCAAATCCATCCAGGGGTTAAAAAGTTAGCTGGAGGTCCTTTTATGACCGACCGCAAGCACATTTTCCTGCCCAAAACAGTTCCATAGATTTGGGCTGTGAGGTCGGTCTATTTCAGGCTGAAAAAACGACTAAGTCCCATCGCGAATGGGACTTAGTCTCTGCAGCTGAAATAAGGCTGAAAAAAACGGCTGAAAAAAAGACTAAGTCCCATCGCGAATGGGACTTGGTCTCTGCAGCTGAAATAATTTCCCATTTACTGAACCAAGTGGGAAATAGCAAGGCAGGCACAAAGGGTTTGCACCAGGTCTGGGGACACAGGGGACACCGTCTTAAAGGGGCCGTGTCCCCAACAAGTCTGGGGACACGGCCTTAAAGGGGCAGTGTCCCAATCTTCCTGATGTCCCAAAAAAGGTGTTTAAAGGGCCAGCACCAGTCACATAAAGAGTCCATAAGCCCCAATATGCCCACCGACAGTCTTAAAGGGCCATACACACCAAATAAAAGTGCATACATTTTCACAATCTCCCAGGGGCCATAGTTATGCGGGAGGAGGCTGGCAAATAGGCTTCTCCACAACCCAGGGAAGCAGGGCAATTTGCCATTTAAAGGGCCCGTTACAAATAGCAGTTTGTAACAAGGTGTCAATCCATATCTGCCAAGTGACCCTATGTAGGGGTAACAGTCTCTATTCTGCTCTGTGTCAGTGTGTATCATGGTCTCTGAGGACAGGTGTCAATCCATATCTGCCAAGTGACCCTATGTAGGGGGACCAGTCCTTATTCTGCTCTGTGTCAGTGTGTATCAGGGAACCTTAGGACAGGTGTCAATCCATATCTGCCAAGTGACCCGATGTAGGGGGAACAGTCCCTATTCTGCTCTGTGTCAGTGTGTATCAGGGATCCTTAGGACAGGTGTCAATCCATATCTGCCAAGTGACCCTATGTAGGGGGGACCAGTCTCTATTCTGCTCTGTGTCCGTGTGCATCAGGGGCTCTGAGGACAGGTGTCAATCCATATGTCAAGGTGTCAATATGTCATATGTCAGGTGTCAATCCATATTTATTGTGATTTAGGAATGTTAGGTGATTTCTGCCCTTTATGGATTAAAACCAGACTCTGTATCAACTGTGTAATTTTCCATGGGAGTTTTGCCATGGATCCCCCTCCGGCATGCCACAGTCCAGGTGTTAGTCCCCTTATAACAACTTTTCCATCCCTATTGTGGCCAGAAAGAGTCCCTGTGTGTTTTAAAATTCGCCTCCCCATTGAAGTCAATGGCGTTTCGGGCGGTTCGCCGGTTTGCGGACATTTGCGGAAGTTCGCGTTCGCCGTTCGCGAACCGAAAATTTCGGGTTCGCGACATCACTACTTGTCATTAAAAACTTCTGTTACTCCAATAAAAAAGGTATTACAAGATATGAATTGTATCTGTTTTTTACATATACTTGATAGAAGATTTTTCCTGACAAGACCTGGTTATCTTTCTGTGGCAGACCTGGTAACAGTCTCAGAGGTTGCTCAAACCCCTCTTTCATTTTACCGAACACTATCGTATCCCCCTGTTCGGGACCCAAACAGTACTTGTGTGGTCCCCCTCATTATTGACTTAGACCACCCACCACGCCTGGTTGTTAACCGCAATTAAAGGATTAACTTGCATGCTTTCCCTTTGCCATTTTGTCTCCCGAACACAGGCAGTGGCACTTGGTCATTGAGTGCCTGGAACTAATTTTGGCTACACGTTCTTGCGAACCCCGGTTAAGATGGTACTGCTGCCTGTATACCTTCCTGACCAACTAGACAATCCACATTCCAGAGATCGGATCTACCAACTGGGGGGAGCATTCGCTGGTGTTCATGCAGGAACTCACAAACGAAGACCGGTCATTGCCTTGGATTCTCTGGAACTCCTTTGGGGCATCACCTCATGGCCAGCCGGTCAAACTTCTCCCAAATAGCGATCCCGTTCCACCAAACTAATCGGAGCACTTTTTGGATATGTTGTGCACTCAGACATGTAAGGAGTGTGGAGTTCCTGTAATGTTTTATTATGCTTGTGGGATGTTTTATGATATTCATGCATTTTTTGTAACAGAGATAATTGAGTTATCTAAATTCCCAGCTCAATTATCTCTCAGACCCAGAGACTATTGGGAAACACCCCTACAAACTTTCTTTAGAGACCACATACTATAGGGCTGTGCATAAAAAGCCATGTGTGGGCTAATAAAAAAAATCAGTTAACTCCCAGTACTGTGTGCCATCCAGTTACTGGGGGAATGGGCTATATTCACTAACCAGCGCTTCCCTTCTAGCTCCAGAGGATTCCAGCGGAGATATTCATTCTCAGCATTGCAGCTCCCCTACACTTTCCCTTACAAGTTTATCTTATTTGTATATTTTATTGCATTTTTATTGGACATTACTGTGGACTTTTTTATATGAGTTTCTTGTTATCTCAGGATTATTCCATGTTTTTTTAATTTTTTTTTTTATTTATTCTAACATTGTCAGCTCTATCTATATATTATCTTAAGCAGTCATTTTTTCTTTACTCACTGTTTTCTCTTTATTCACTGTATGTATGTATTATGTGATGCAACTAAAAGTAATAAGGACTATATATATTTTTTTATAACAATAAGAATGAAAAGATACTGGTAGTGGGGGTAAATTTTCGAGACTTGGTCTCACTGTTTTTGTTTCCTTTCAGGGACTATGTCTTTAAGTTTCTATTTATTCCAAGCACATTTTATTTTTAACTAAGATTTTTTTTATAGCCCCAGATCTCCAGGGAATTTAGCATTTTTGGATGCCAATGCATCTTAAAAAGTTTGGATTTTTTTCATGTTTTAAAAAAATATAGATAAATAAAAGTACACACTACTCTCAGTACATGTAATGCACACACAAATATTCTATATCAAGGTAACAATACAACAGTATGCCAAAAATACACTAAAGTTTTTTTGTAACAGTTTGAAAATGTATCAAAACATTTTAAAATACCATAGATATAGATGATAAAATATGTGACTCTCTGGGTTTACATAGTCGTTAAAGTGCAGACCTTGCCTGATGCACTCGGCGTCCAAAGTGTCTGCAAGTGATGTGTGCTCTAGTCCAGACTTTGATAGGATCCGGTGCAAGCTGGATGCAGTATGCTGAATACTGGGTGCTGGATGCCAGTAGTGGGAGTAAAGTCTTTCCAAATGCCTTTCTCCACGGTCGTGGCTTTTTCAATGGATCTGACTTGGCTTTTCATATAGTTCGTATTTAAAGGCTGTACAGTCCAATTAGTGACTCATTACATACAGTACAATACTTATCAAAAGTGTATCTACATACATGTCAAAGGTTAACATATATTGCTAGTTTGTATAAATCTTTCGATAGTACATAAATTAATGTGCATTCAAGTTTAAAAAGCATGTCATAGTAACCCCCACTTGTTTAATTAAAAAAAATAGGGGTATTGAAAAAGTTAACGTGCTTATTTAAGCATAGATAAAATAACATATGGAAGTTACAATGGCTTTAGTTTATAATATGCATTGGCTGCATTCAATTTTTGCTGTGAAACATCGACCAGAATGGTGGCCGTTAAGAGGTCCAGTATCTAAAATGGGTTTTTACATCAATTCTTATATCAATGAGTTAAATCATAGTTTTTGACTGGCAAAGTACACGCAGAAAAAACAGATTGTAATTAATTACGTGTTTAAGCATAAATAAAGTGACATATGAAAGCCTTAACTAATTTTATTTGTAATATGCATTTGTTCCATTAAACTCTCGCGGTGTATGAAAAGTCAGCAAGGCTGTTGTCCATTTAAAGTTGCCCGGTATCTGGAATGGGTTTTACCATAATTGCACATTTTTGGTCTTTTTAATCAAAGAGCTAAAACATGATTAATGACTTGCAAGGTCCACTCAAGGGAACCAGAAATAATTATACAATTGCCAACAGATTTTTGAATAATAGGAGGTCTCAAGTGATTAGACAGATGCTTTTACTCTTCTATAGCTTATGAAAAACATGTTACGCAGAAATCTGACAGGGTTAACATCCGTTTGGAGGTGCCCAGTGTTGATTATGGATTTCTTTACATATTGTTCCAAACAGAGTTTAGAGACATAAACACTGTCCTATTGGGACCACTTGCCAGATATTATGAGCTTGTATATTCAGAAATGTTCCTATTGCAGTAAGGTGCTATAAACTTGTCTTGGTTGTAACGTGCTTTCAGAGTATATTTAGATTGTTGGGAAGGTCAGCCTAAACAAATGCCAGAGTTCGAATTCTATGTTCAATCATTTTGGATGCAAGGAATCTATTTTGTAGATGCATTGCATTTCTGCTTTTCCCAATTGTTTCATATGGTCTCCTCCTCTCCAATTCTTTTTACTTTATGAATAGCCTTAAAGGATAGGAGACTCATATCTGACTCGTGGAATTCTTTGAAGTGGGCTGATACAGAATGTTGTATAAATCCTTTTATGATATTTAGCATATGTTCCCTTACTCTGATAAAAAAATAAAAATCTTTTCATTCTTCCTACATACTGGAGTCCAGATGGGCATTCCAGTATGTAGATGTCATGGTTCTAACTGAAATCCAGACAGCCAGGCGTGGTCACCTCACAGGTGCCAGACAGGGTATTGGAACCTCGGTGCTTCATGTCCTGGGCCTACTATACTGCCTCTAAGCCACAGCAGATGTTATTTTGAGTTATTCTAACCTTGTTAAATCCTCGCTAAGTCTGCAGCACTGTGGGATGGACTTCTTCTGTGGCTATTACCTGTGCTTCACCTGAAGCAGATCGCTCATCAACTGGGTATTTAAGCACTGCTTCGCCCTGTGAACTTTGTCAGTTCTTTGACTCTGGTAATCGTGTGTAGTTCCAGTTTTCTTGTCTCCTGAACTTGTTCTCCAGATTGACCCTGGCTTCTGACCTTGGCTCCACTCTCCATTTATCCTGACCTCTGGCTTCCTCTGAACTCTGCTTACCCCTGACTATCCTTCTGCTTGTGACCTTGTCTGTACTGCGTATTGGAGACCCTTTCCTGCACAGCCCCCATGCACAGATTCACGGTCCAGGTGGCTTACCTGGTCACCTTGGACCGTGTTTATCTGCAAGGGTGAGTGAACATATCTGCGCTGCAGACTCCAACCAAGGTAAGCTGTGACAATAGATCACGTTGGTGCTATGGCAAGTTAGGAAGTCTCCAATCTTGAACAATTTTGGGGATTGGTTGGAGATAAAATCACTGATGCCTTGCGTCAATGTCATTTTGCTGGCTGTGCAGGCGATGCAATTATGGCAGAATTAGAAAACTTTTCTTTTGGACTCCCTTCTTTCTTGTTGAGATTTCAAGTGATTGTTTGTTAGTTTTGTCTTTATGTTGGGTGCTCCCATGAAAATGTTTTTCTGTCTTGCAGGTAAGTTGTTGGCTAGTGACTTGTTCTTTTTCAACAGATGCCAGTGCTTCCTGATGATTCTTTTTTTAATTGCATATTTCCTTTATTATAGTCTAAGATGATGGCTGGAAAGGAATTATCTGGACCCTTATCTTCTTGTCTTATTTTTTCCATTAACAGATCAGATATTTCAAGGTATTTTACCTTATGGAGTGCACCTTGTAGTTCTACAGGGTCATAATTTTTCTGTAGGAATTTAGCCCCCATAGCGTTTGCTTGGTCCATATAGACTTGGGGGTCTGTGCAGTTTAGTTTAAGTCTTCTAAATTCGTTGATTGGAACATTTTTAAGCCAAGTTGGTAAATGGCAGCTTTCTCTCAAGATGAAGCTGTTAACATCCACTTCTACGAAATGCGTTTTAGTTTTAACTATGTTGTATTTTATATAAATATTGAGGTCTAAGAATTCTACCGCCGTGTCACTATAGACCGTATTTCATTGTACTCCCCAGGTGTTATTCACAAAATTCAAGAACTCAAGTAGATCTTCTACATTGCCCTCCCAAATGAAGTTATCATCAATGTATCTTTTATAGTGATGAATGTTCTAATTCAAGGAATTTTCATTCCAGATGTGATTTTCTGCTCAGTTTCCCATGAACAAGATAGCGAAGCTCGAGGCAAATTTGGTCCCCATTGTTGTTCCCTTCTTCTTTAAGTAAAATTAAATCTCCCTCCTTAGCAGAGGACTCTCCTTTGTACCTACCCCTACTTGCAACAAATTCAATTGGTCTAAAGACATTAATCTATTCGGTAGAAAACATGCGCTCAATATCATGCATGCTAAAATAGACCAGCATCAAGCGAATGAGTTAGGTCTCTCTTCCAAAGACTATGAGCTTTCAAAAATACTGACAAGTCTGCAGGATGAACAAGATCCATCAAGACCACTAACTAATTTCAAACCCCAAAGCCTTTTTACACCTAATTTTAAGGATACACCCCATGTTGATTTGTTTGTAGAAATGTGTTTAAACCAATTCGAGTCGACCCAAAACTATACCCCCTCTATCAACAATCTGAGTTTTCAGGAACGCCTGGCACTAAAGGAACTTAAATCACTTGATAATATCATTATTAAGCCGGCAGACAAGGGGGGCAATATTGTCCTATTGAATAGACAAGAATACATAAACATGTGTATGATTCATTTGGATGATAAATCCTGTTACAGAACACTTCCTTCGGATCTGACTAATACATTTTTGAGTGAATTAAACATTTTATTGGCAGATGCCAAGACACAACAGGTCATAACGGTAGATGAACAAAAATTTCTAATACCACATCCTAACCCTACAGTTGCTACTTTTTATTGTTTACCGAAAGTACACAAAGGCACTCGACCTCCACCAGGGAGACCTATAGTGTCTGGCAATAATAGTTTAACTGAACGTCTAGACAAAATTCTGCATCCCATGGTACTAACGTTACCCTCGTATCTTCAGGATACTAAAACAACCTTACAACTCTTAGAGGATAGGATAGTCCCTCCATATACCATGCTGGCTAGCTTGGATGTGGTTGCTCTTTGTACTAACATACCACACCATATATGACTCACAGCATGTAAATATTTTTTGGAGGAGACGTCATACAATGACTCTCAGAAAAAGTTCTTTATAGCTGCTCTACATTTTGTACTGACCCATAACTATTTCACCTTTAATGGACAGTATTATTTACAAATCTCTGGGACTGCCATGGGGACTACGTGTGCACCTACCTATGCCAACTTGTCTTTAGGATGGTGGGAGCAACACATCGTCACAACAGCCAAATTTAGCCAATTCCATGGCTATATTTTGAGCTGGCACAGATACATTGACGATGTGTTGCTCCTCTGGACAGGGTCGATAAAATTGTTCGAGGATTTTGTCCAAATTTTAAATGACAATGATATTATCTTACAACTCACGCATGTCATTGATGAACAAGAACTCGTGTTCCTTGATTTAAAAATCATACTATCACTTGATGGCACAATCCAAACCGAGCTATTCAGAAAATCTACTTCCACCAACAGTCTTCTTCACTGGGACAGTCACCACCCCTATAGGCTTAAAGCGTCTATTCCATTCAGCCAGTACTTATGGGCAAGAAGAAACTGTTCCGAAGATCCTACTTACTATAAAGAATGTCAACTTCTCAGATCTAGATTCAAAGAATTAGGCTATCCCAATCGTGTTCTCAAACAAGCTTTTCAGAGGGCCAGTGGAATTGATAGACATCTCAGTCTGACCACAATTAGACCAAAATCCGATGGTAAGTTCCCTAGGTGTATTGCCACCTTTGATCAAGGTTGGAATACGATGTCACACATTCTACAAAATAATTGGCCAATTTTACTTCACAATCCATTTCTTAGAAATATTTTACCTGACTATCCACCTCTCACTGCACGTAGACCCACTAACCTACAGGATCTCCTAGTGCATAGCCAATTAACATCATCCTCTGCACCCACGAATTGGCTTACAAATGTGAAAGGAACCTACAGGTGCGGTCACTGCAAAGCATGTCAGTACATTACTCCTTCTAAGACTGTTCAATCTTCACAATGCTCTGGTAAATTGCAGCACTACACGTGTTATATATCTAATTACGTGTAGCTGTGGTACCCAATATATTGGGAAAACATTTCAGCAGTTTCTGAGGAGAATTTTGCAACATGTCAACTCCATTACCAATGTCATCACTCCTACTCCTGTGGCTAGACACATCAATAATTTTCATGAAGGCAAAGTTGAAAATCTAAAGTTCCAGGCAATTGAAAGGTTATTACCTAATCCTAGAAAAGGTAACTTCAACAGAATTCTACTACAAAAATAATCTAAATGGATGTATCTCTTCAAGACCTTGGCCCCTTTGGAACTTAATGAAGAGTTTAATTATACACCATTTATCCAGTAATTACAAGCACCTCAAGTTATTATTGCATCATCGTTATTTTTCTCTCATTATATGCTTATTACATATTTGATTAATAGGAAATTTTCCACAAACTCACCTTCACTATCTCTCACATTATCTTTAGTTTTATTAAACTTTTCAACTGCTAAAACATTTCTTTAATATTAAAGATATCCTTTTTTTTACAGCCCTACGTAACCAAGGTCAAGTCACACGTTCAAGACTCAAGCAATATGTATCATCATTTCCTGTGCACAATAGTTGAAGTGGGCGATTTTATTATTGCCAACATTAGTTAGATTGTTCCTAGGTAACTATGGTCATCAGTATTTAAACATATTCTGATTCAAGCTGGAAATCTCTCTTAGATGTTGATCTCTTATTTAAGAGAAATTAATTCTCAAACCAGAAGTAGTTGCTCTTGAGTATTAATGAATGAGATCTGAGAGTCCTCTAACTCATCAGTTCTCCCGAGTGCAGTCTCGACAGAATTGCAGCCTTGCCCATGGTCAATGATGGTGTATAGTGATGATACATCGTTGGATACCAATATGTAATCCTCCTTCCATTCCACAGAAGCCAATTCTTGGATCATTTGGGTAGTGTCTTGAACGTGTGACTTGACCTTGGTTACGTAGGGCTGTAAAAAAAAGAATCAATGTACTATGATGGGTTGGAGGTGATTGAGTTGATACCCGAGATGATCAGTTCTTATGCCTCTTAGGTAGAAAGTAGAACACTAGGGTCTTTGGGAAAGTGATATTAAGGAATCTGAATTCTGACTCCTTAAGAATTCCTATATCTTTAGCCTTAGAGAGCAGTGTTCCAAGTTTTCCTTTCATCACTGTTAGGGGATCGCTCTGAAGGACTTCGTAGGTTTCTGAATCACTCATGTCAGAGTATTTATATCGGCAGACATTTTGTGCTATGATAGAAACTAAAAGTGTATATTCTGAGTCACTCTGAACAGATCAGACTCCATTTTGTTATTTTCAAAAAAACAAAGAGACACAGGATTTCTTTCTGTAAGACTGGCCTCTTTGCCAGAGCTAAGGAATGCATAGTATATACAAGCCAAGTGATAAGGAAGGGGGTTGGACAGACTGTCTAATGCTAAGAAGAATATAATCAAATCTAAACCCAGACAATTGTGACAGAGAAGATTAAATAATTTAATATTTAACTGTCTATATATATAAGGTACCATTGTATGGAAAAGGGTAAACTTAGTTCATGATCTGTCATATCAGAAATTATGGCAGGAATTGCAGACGCTAAGTCTGGACAAACTTTAAGAAACCCTTTGAAATCTGAATTATGACCACTATCTAGATAGGCCAAAATGACGTCAAAATAACCACCAGGAAAAGTTAACTCTTTCCTGGATAGGTATGTTTAGTGGGACAAGACTGCCCTCTATAGACCAAATAACTAATTTGCGATCTGGAAGATAACCACACCTCTAGTGCTTCTATTGGGTTATCAACTGATGACGTACAGAGAGTCTGGCCCTTTAAAAGTTAAGACAAAGGGAAGATAGAGAAATACGAAAGAGGAGGCAGATCCAGGACATATGCAAAGGAGAGGAGAGAGGAATTGGAAGTTTGGGGACTCCAACTCGGACAACATCTGAGACTAACACTCTACTCCTAAAACTCTAACACTTAGGATTTACTGACTTTCTAACCAACACCTCCATGCAGAGAGACTACCAATCGGATGAAATATCTACTCAACTGGTAATTATACTGGTTTCATTTAATTAAATTAAATTAATTAAAATGTATTAATAGCATTATATATGACTGGATAAAGCACGGTCAGATTTCCATATTAAGAAATCTTAGTTAACTAAGAATATATAGTTATAAACATTCCATTCTGCAGGTGGAATTAAGAATAATTATATATTGATGTGATATTATCACGTGTTAGCATACCGCTGTTTTTATCCAGGTGTATTGATTTGCTCTAAATTAAGATAGATATCTTTTAGACAAATTAAAATCTGCTTATATAACATATTAGACTCTCTTATTGGATGGTTTAAGAAAACGGCTAATGAACTGGTTAAATGTTATTTTATTTAAAAATTACATAAGAATAGATCTTAATTACCTAGGAGATCTAGCCAGCATTGAAAGGGTTATTCTAACTGTCTGCTAAACTTTACGACCTTACGCTGCACTCTGAGGAATTCTGTTCTTCGCTGTGAAAAGTTTCACTTAAGTCTGTGTTAAGGATACCTCATAAATCGTCAAAGTCTTGACAGATAATGCCGTTTAGCCATTGAAACGTAATACCCATTTCTTTGTATTGCATATAATTTTGTACTGGATATTCATTGATTATTGTTATGCATGTTACATAATATTATTTGTTAATTATTGGTTATCATAAATAAAATCTATTTTTATACATTGTGATTATTTATATGAAATACTTTTCACTTAACACGATAAACGTTCTTTGGGATCTGAGAATTGAATTAGTGGGCAATTCTCACTGTTACTATTATTATCCCATAAATATCCCCACATATTGGAGGCACGGTGCTGAGATCGTTTAAGTTGAAATTATATTTCATATATAATAATATTGGTGTAATTCATGCAATTTAATCTTGATATAGAAAAGAGTTTTGTATTGAGATTAAATCACTGTATAGAAATATGGCTGAATCCAGTAATACATCTGTAACAGATAATACTGAAATAATTGAAGACCTAAGAAAACATGCTCTAGTTCATATTCATAAACATATGAAAAATGATGCAACCTATGAGGTTTGGTTGAAAAGCATAGAATGGGAAGCTAGACACACCATTCTAACTGATGAACACATCATCATATATCTTAAAGAAATTGCTGAACAAAAGAACATAGAAAGGAAAATGGCGTTCATAATACACTCTTGGCCTTTCTTTATGACAGCACTTCTTAAGGTGTGTGATGAAAACAAGTCATTGAATGCCAAATTGGACACGTACAGTGACGATTTGGGCATTCAAAATGGGAAATACCAAGATTTACTTGCTGAGCATAAAACTCGTCAGGCTGATCATGAAAAAGAAATGAAAGCTTTGATGGATAAATATGCACAGGAAATAAATCAGCTTAAAATGCAATTGGATGAGTATGAAAAGGAGAGTCAGAAATTAGACAGTGAGGTTGGTAGTCATCATTCTGTGCCAAAAAGTTGCACAAAAATGCAAGAAAAGACTATTTGTAAATCCCCTCCTTATTATGATTTTCCCACACCAAACCAGGTTTTCATAAAACAGTCTCTAAGAAAAGAGGTGAGTAATTCTGAGAAAACACCTGTAGGTTCTTGGCAATTTTGGGCAGAACAGTTTGAAAAGACTGTCCTGGCCAAGCTTGACAGAAAGAATCAGATTCAAGGTGATAGGAATGAAAACAGACATGGTTCTGTACACTGGCAGAATTCTGATGCAGATCAGAGTTGTGACAGTGAACAAGAAGCTCAGAGTGATGGGAGTGAAAGTGATTGCACTATCCACTCTGAAGGCCATGTAACTGATATGCCATCTGCGCTGTTGTATGGGTCTAATTCCTCTTCAGCAGACAGATCGCATAGACGTTTACCCAAACACAGAAACAGAGATCGTAAATCAACGACGCCTGTTTATAAAACACCAAAGGTCATCAAATTCCTTAGAGAGACTGTCCCACAATTTTCTAGAGGTTCAGGAAACATATCTGAACATCTGGAAAATTATGATAGAGCAATGAATTCATTGGGCATGTATGATGACATTCATAAGAAATGGTTCATTACATGGACCTTTGATTCAATGTGCCGTGTTTATCTAGAAAGTCTTCAAGCTATACAGTTAATGTCCTGGTCCAAGATGAAATATGAAATAATCATGGAATATGGTAAGTATAAAACCATTGCCTCTGCAAAGAGGGCGCTTTATAACTTAAAGTGCCGTCCAGATCAAAGCCCCAGAGAATTTTTAATAATTCTTAAAAATGCATACTCCGTGGCCCAAAGAAAACCCAGGTATGAAAGCACAGACTTCAAAGATCTGTATTTTCATGCCATGCCAGTAAACATACAAATGAATCTCGCAAGAGATTACGATTGTAAGTTACCATTAGAATGGCTAGTCAGTCAGTGCATGAAATTGTACACTATACACCATGCACATGACGAAAATCAGCCAAAGGTTAAGAAACCTGGTGATAAAATGGTGTCAGAGACTAAAATTCAGTTAGGTTTAGAAACCCAACAGAAAAAGAGGACCTATTCCGAGGTTTTGAAAACACCAAAACCTCAGAAACAGGAAAACGCCAGAAGCAATTCTGCAAATTCCTCTGAAAATAACTCTGAAAAATCCAATGCCAATGGGAAGAAACGCTCCTGGGTTAATAAGAACCAAAGCAATTCCCAATGGAGAAGGAATCCTCAGGGAAATAGGAGATATGGAAACAGAAATAACCAATCTGCTTCCAATAACTCCCAACAGTCTCAGCCATCCCAGCCAAATTCTAATGGGCAAAGACAAAACGGCAATGGGGGAAATAATTTGCGTTGTCAGGTTAGTCAATTGACAGACCAGATGGGCAAATTAATGGAGGGAATGACAAAGATCAACCAAGTCTTTGCTCTAAATCCTTTTTTAGGGATAGCTCCAATTGCAGAACTACCTGTGCAACCGCAGCAACAACAACAGGTGCCGCAGCAATAATAGCCACTGTGACTAAACAGGCTAGGTTGTCAGTAGATGTAATGCCTAACCCTGTTTCCTTTCCAGGTACTAACAGTCAAACAAACAATAGTTGTGTTAGAAAACCTATTGCCTATACCGTCACTTCACTTCCGAGTGAAGGAGGCGCAACGTGTTCCTCTGTTTTTTCATTTCAGCCAAAGGCTAAAGAAGCCCCAGCAACCACTAGTTTCCAGGATCCAGACCTGAAAGGGTTAACTGATGAGATGCCGACCACTAGTTCCCGCTTGATAGTTCAAAATGTTCCTAAAAAGGATGGGCCTGTGGGTAAGACTGAGCATTCCTCAGTACAGGTAGAAACTACTGCTGTGACCGGTAATGTATGGAAAACAAGTAATATGTTGACACATTCTAAATTCTTATGTGAATTAGAAAAACATGAAGGAAGGTACTACATGTCTGTAGAAATACAGGATTCGCTGCCCCAACCTTTTAAAGGGTTAATAGATACTGGTTCACAAGCCACTATCTTATCCAATACCTACTTCCAGCAGGTAATGGACTTAGCAACGGATAAGCCGAAGCTAAGAGATTTCCCCAATGCTCTGTTGAGTGTAGGAGGAAATGCCCTTCATGTTATTGGCAATACCTGGTTAAAGTTCAAAATAGGTAACAAAACCTTTAGACACCCGGTGATAGTGGTAGATCTCCCCTATGACCGTCTGATTCTGGGTATAGACATACTCAGAAGACTTAACACAATTATTGACTGTGTGAATGGAATTGTATGGTCACAAGCTAAGGTTCCCATAACCTATGAGAAATCACATGTTCAATCTGATCGTAACTGCCATGTGATAGAAGAAAGACCTGACTCAATTGAGGTACATTTTAGGAATAGTCAGTCACCTGACGTGACTATCCTGCAGGTGAATGATGCAATCGCACCTGTAGATGAGCATTCCGTAAGAATTGCTCCAGAGAGGATCCAGAATGTCTCTCTGGAAGGTGATGTTTTAACTATTTCTCTCCACAGGGACTATGTTGAATCTGTAGATCTGGCAGGTCATGCTCAATTCCTTGCCAGAATTGAAAGGGTTAATAACAACTTATTCTTTCCTATGCAAATAAATGACTTAGGAATAATAAGGAAGAAGTAGGAATGCAAAGCTGGACTTACTGAGTGAGAACAGCTATATTAGCAGAAGTCTGTTAAAGCAGATCGCTAATCCTAAAATGATCAGGTACGCTTCCCCACATGACAGGTGGATCCAGAACCTGGATGGCGAATCAGAGAGTCACAATGTGATAGCAAAATGTTTACTATCTATTTCCATCGGAAATAAGACAGTTAAACATTTATTCCTAGTGATAGACGAACCTCGCTATCAGGTTTACGTTGGCAATGATGTCATACATCGCTTTGCCATACACCTTGACCTGATTAATTCCAACTTGTGGACAAGGTTAAAAGGTAATCCTTGTGGATACCTACACGAGGAAACACCCTGAAATCTGGACAAATACTCCCATATGCGGTAAGTATCCAAGTTCCTGAGGACATAACCATCCCACAGGGGACAAGTAATTTTCTTTTACCCCTACAGGTCAAGGAGGGTCAGAGATTAGAAAACTCTGATGCCCTAACCTGTTTATCCAACAGGATACAACAATTAGGGATGGTGGTAACACATACACCAATGGTAAGTATTGGTAAGAATCCCACCTATATAATGGTCAACAATGTTACACCCAATAGTGTTACTTTACCAAAAGGAACATTATTAGGTCTAGCATTGGATGCTGAGTACTATACATTTGGTTTCCAAAACCAAATTATAGGCCTCATCCCTGAAGAATACTTAACTGAGGACGAAATTGTCGATCAAATATTCCATTCCTCCCCAGAAGGATTATTCACTATCCTATCTGTATATCCCTTCAATGTTGAAGAAGGCTCGTGTAAAATCGAAGAAGCATCTATCACCTTCGATCATCCGCTCAATGAGCAGGAATCACAAGAGTATCTCGACCAAAGAGAAAAGGTAAGTCAACACCGAACTGACCTAACTTCTAGGCTTGAAGAATCTTATGAGATAGGCCAGCCTGAAATCTTTCCAGGATTTCAGGAAAGGCTAGAAGAGCAAATATCTTTAGCTGACGGTTGCTCCAACGATGCTGAGCGGCAACAGCTAAAGGAAATCCTTTTGGAATTCCAAGATATTTTTGCCAAAGATTCCTACGACTGTGGGTTAACTAACCTCCACGTAGCCAGAATACAAACTGATCCAAATTTACCACCTGTATTCATCAAACAATATAGACTCCCATTAGCATCATATGATGGTCTACAAGACATCATTCAGAATTTAAAGGAAAGGGGCATTATACGTCCAGTGCACAGTTCGTATAATAATCCGATCTTGGGGATTCTGAAACCTAATGGACAATGGCGTTTATGCGCTGACTTACGACAGCTAAATAAACGCGTCTATATGTCTGGTTGGCCAACGCCATACATAGACCAATGTTTGGTACAAATGCAGGGATCCAAAATATTCACTGCCATTGACTGTGCGCAGGGATATTGGACTGTACCAGTCCATAATGAAGACCAATACAAATTGGCCTTCACATTTGGAAAGCAGCAGTATACCTGGACCCGTATGCCTTTCGGTTACATAAACTCTGGTCATGAATTCGCTGTGTTCATGCATAAAGCTATGCCTGACGCACTCGAGAGAGGAACGTTATCATATGTCGACGATGTCTTGCTGAAAAGCACTTCCTTTGATAAAAATATCTTAGAGATTAGACATGTTCTCACTCAGTTAAGAGAGGCAGGGATTAAACTGTCTTTACAAAAGGCACAATGGTGTCGCACCCATGTCAATTTCCTCGGACATGAGGTAACTTCTGAAGGATTAAATCCCCAGAGGAAGAAGGTTGAAGCCGTACTAAAGGCTAAAACACCTTCAAACATCAGGGAATTAAGATCGTTCCTTGGTATGACTAACTACTCCCGTAAGTTTATAGATAACTATGCAGAAATAACTAAACCACTCTTACACCTGCTTAAAAAGGAAACTACCTGGAACTGGGGGGAGCCTCAGGACCAAGCGGTAAGTGAACTGAGGAGGAAGCTCACTCAGGCACCCTGTTTAGCATACCCAGAGGGGGGTAAACCCTTCTATCTGGAGACAGGATATACCGATTTAAGCATAAGTGCTGTTCTGTATCAGAAGCAGGACAGTTTAAACAAAGTTATTGCATATGCTAGCAAGACTTTGTCACCTGTTGAAGTTAAATTCAACACGTGTGAGAAGGCGTTATTGTCGACTGTCTGGGCACTACAAAATTTTCGTAGCTATATCCAAGGTGAGAAAATAATTGTAGAAACAGCTCACCAACCTCTACAGTATCTGCAGAGTGAAAGAATTAGAGACGGTAATCTCTCTAACAGTCGGATTACTGCATGGACTCTATCCTTACAGGGATGGCCGCTAGAAGTCCGTTATAAACATAATAAGAGAAGCCCAGTTGCCCAAGGTTTAGCAGAATTACATGACTGTACTGCTCCATCTCTGGATGATAACACTGGAGATGATTTCCTAGAAGAGCAATTGCTATCTCCTTATAAAGTTTATGACGAGGAATACTGTCGACCACTACCGTGGGTATACATTGATGGTTGTTCATATCAGCAAGTCGATGGTACTGAACGGAAGTTAGTTGCAGGTATCGGAATCGCCTGGACAGGTGATTATCCTAATGTATCTATAGGATACAATATTGGTCCCAAAAGCAGTCAGATAGCCGAACTCTGTGCAGTATATAAGACCATTCAAATGGCAATAGAATATAGTATCAAAGAATTTGTTGTTATAACTGATTCCAACTATGTTCGCAACAGTTTCGTCGAATATCTGCCTAGCTGGAAAGGTAACCAAATGCTGAAAAGCAATAACAAACCTGTTAAACATGGGAAATTGTTTTGTAAAATCGATGAACTGGTTAAGGAAAATGGTTTATCCATATATTGGAAGAAAACCAAAGGCCATTCTAAAATAGAAGGTATTGACAAGGATGGTAATGACTTAGCCGATTCACTGGCAAAACAAGCTGCCATCAATGGTGAAACCCTAAACATTGATGATCTTATGGGTTCAATTCATGTTGAAGCCATAACTAGACGACAGGCTAGAGATAATGCCGACTTAAACGTCGTGCAATGGAGTCAAGAAGCTCCTAGTGAGGACCTGATTACCAGTCAAAAGAATGATCCCGTCATAGGCATATTCTATAGACATATAGAAGACCCTACTGCCAATCCCATCACAGATGAGGATTGCAAAAATAATGAAGATTTACGAATCTTGATGAGATATAAAGTCCAATTTAGTATCATGGATGGGTTACTGGTCAGAACTTCTAAACATGGTATACAACAATGGGTAGTCCCAACTGTATACAGAGGGTTAATGCTCCAACACGCACATGATGCACCTACATCTGGGCATCGTGGTGATAAGATCACATATGAGATATTGCGTGATTATGCATATTGGCCACACATGTTAAGGGATGTTAAGACATACTGTCAGGGATGCTTGATTTGTCCGCAATATCAACCCCATGGTCCAACCCATCGTGCACCACTTCAGAAGAGGGGGGTGTCATTACCCTGGTCTGATATTCAAATTGACTTTATAGGTCCTGTAACAAGATCTTCAAGAGGTAACAAATACATGTTAACAGTTACATGTATGTACACAAAGTGGATAGAATGTTTGCCTTGTAAAGAGAACACGAGTACCGTGTGCGCCACTTTGTTGATTAACCATGTCTTTTCCAGGTTCGGTCTGCCTCAAAGAATTGAGTCAGACAGAGGTAGTCATTTTACCAGCGAAGTAATGGCTAAGATGTGGAACATTCTAGGTGTTAAACGAAAGCTACATATTGCATACCGCGCTGCGTCTAGCGGGGGGGTAGAGCGATATAACCAGTCTATCGTTAATATTCTGAAGAAATATGTTAAGGAGTCTGGTAAAGACTGGGACATTAAATTGCCCCTAGTTTTAATGGCGATTAGAGCTACACCTAGCACTGCTACCAAATTGTCACCTTTTGAATTGATGACAGGAAGAAAGATGGTTTTACCACAGCATTTACTATACCGTACTTCAGATCATAATTTGATCAATGCTGCCACTACGCATCAGTATATCGAAGATTTGCGCAAGCATTTACAGCATGCGTTTGCTTTTGCTCAAAAGAATCTAGAAAAAGCAGCGACAGGGGTTAAGACCTATTACGATCTAAAAACCACGAAAAAGGAATATGAAATCACAGATCAAGTCTATCTGTATAACTTTGCGCGAAATCAAGTCAAGGAAAAGAAATTTTTACCTTCTTGGAAAGGGCCATATGTCATCATTGACAAAATTTCCCCAGTAGCGTACAAGATAAAAATTCCTAAGGATGGTGATTTTATTGAAAAGTGGGTTCACATTAACCAGTTGCGTGCTTGTCATCCTAAATCTCAATTAAGGATTATAGGTGTGGATTCAGATGCAGAAGGGTGAACGACTAACCTGGATGAATGCTTGATTCACGTGGTATAGTATGATGTGAAATGTTGTGATGTGCCATGATCTCATGTACGTTCATGTCATTAACCATTTCCTTGCCATCCAATAACTACATTTTATAAGCAGGTTACTAGCTTGTTTAACTGCTATAGCGAATTGCTGAAGAGTCAGTAATAAATGTAGTGAGGGATGAAGTTATAAAAATAGAATTAGACAGAATACATATGTTGATGAATCGTAATAATGTGTTATCCTAGGCCAAGTGATGTCACACTGTTATAAGTTTGTATGCTTAACAAACCTTGAATCATTAGTAGATAAGTCTGAAACGAGTTCCTGATCCGTGACTGTCGAAAGATGTCCAAGAAGGATGTGACGTGTTTCTGGATCGTACTGCTCCTGTGCCAAGAGCTACGGACCGACCCGATCGCAGAGATGGGACCATCCTCCGGCATCCTGATTCAAGAGACACCAGGGTTCATCTTAACGGAGAAGAGGATCCTGACCAGACGTGTGTTCGTCAGCTTGGACCCCAAGATTTCCATCGAGAAGGCATACAACATTTCATCGATGCAGCTTCCTGAGTTACAGACTTGGTACCAGATGCACCTCCAAAGAGCACAGGACCATGTGCGAAACATCTTGGAGCAAGCCCGGAAACCATTTGTATCCAGTTCTATTCCGATGAGCAACCGACCCAAAAGGTTCCTCACCGCTATAATTGTTGCATTAGTTTGTGCCACTGTCGGTGCAGTTGTCGCAACTGGAATGTCTGCAGCCAACTCTATTACTGTCCAAAAGCTGGATATGGAAATCTATGCGCTAAAGCAACACATTAACGATATTCATCAGGTGATACAACAGCAAAGAACACTTCTCCAAGATGTGTTAACTATTGTGGAAGACACAGTTGTTACAACAAATTTGCATTCGGAATTAATTGCCAAATCCACTGAGTTGCACCAAAGTCATGACTTATTTAAGCGTGAACTTCTATTTCTGCATGACCCAATATTGTTCCACACACTTGCTTTTCTTGACGAAGTGCAAACTGGAATGATCGAATTGGCAGGGGGACGCATACCTCTGTATTTTGTATCCAAGGATATTGTTCATGCGATGCTTGCCAATGTGGATGGAGAGACAATTGAGCCTATGCAATTAAATCTGGCCTTTGAGATGGGGAGCGCTATACCTCTCTTAATTGATCCGGAACGTATGGAGATTTGCTTTTTATTGACCATACCATATGTAATTCTCAAAGACATTTTTCAAATGAAAATAATGTACTATGTTAATAATGATATTATGGTTGATTGTACTAAGTGTAAAGTTTAAAACTTTTACAGGTACAAATATATACAAAAATGTTCATTCCACGCACGGGCCTATGTTAGAAATGATGTGATTGCACAATATGTCTGGTAACTTCTATAGTGCTTATTCATAAGCTAAATTAATTTTGGCTATGAAATGCACTAAAGGGGGGTTATGTCAGAGTATTTATATCGGCAGACATTTTGTGCTATGATAGAAACTAAAAGTGTATATTCTGAGTCACTCTGAACAGATCAGACTCCATTTTGTTATTTTAAAAAAACAAAGAGACACAGGATTTCTTTCTGTAAGACTGGCCTCTTTGCCAGAGCTAAGGAATGCATAGTATATACAAGCCAAGTGATAAGGAAGGGGGTTGGACAGACTGTCTAATGCTAAGAAGAATATAATCAAATCTAAACCCAGACAATTGTGACAGAGAAGATTAAATAATTTAATATTTAACTGTCTATATATATAAGGTACCATTGTATGGAAAAGGGTAAACTTAGTTCATGATCTGTCATATCAGAAATTATGGCAGGAATTGCAGACGCTAAGTCTGGACAAACTTTAAGAAACCCTTTGAAATCTGAATTATGACCACTATCTAGATAGGCCAAAATGACGTCAAAATAGCCACCAGGAAAAGTTAACTCTTTCCTGGATAGGTATGTTTAGTGGGACAAGACTGCCCTCTATAGACCAAATAACTAATTTGCGATCTGGAAGATAACCACACCTCTAGTGCTTCTATTGGGTTATCAACTGATGACGTACAGAGAGTCTGGCCCTTTAAAAGTTAAGACAAAGGGAAGATAGAGAAATACGAAAGAGGAGGCAGATCCAGGACATATGCAAAGGAGAGGAGAGAGGAATTGGAAGTTTGGGGACTCCAACTCGGACAACATCTGAGACTAACACTCTACTCCTAAAACTCTAACACTTAGGATTTACTGACTTTCTAACCAACACCTCCATGCAGAGAGACTACCAATCGGATGAAATATCTACTCAACTGGTAATTATACTGGTTTCATTTAATTAAATTAAATTAATTAAAATGTATTAATAGCATTATATATGACTGGATAAAGCACGGTCAGATTTCCATATTAAGAAATCTTAGTTAACTAAGAATATATAGTTATAAACATTCCATTCTGCAGGTGGAATTAAGAATAATTATATATTGATGTGATATTATCACGTGTTAGCATACCGCTGTTTTTATCCAGGTGTATTGATTTGCTCTAAATTAAGATAGATATCTTTTAGACAAATTAAAAATCTGCTTATATAATATGGTAGATTCTCTTATTGGATGGTTTAAGAAAACGGCTAATGAACTGGTTAAATGTTATTTTATTTAAAATTACATAAGAATAGATCTTAATTACCTAGGAGATCTAGCCAGCATTGAAAGGGTTATTCTAACTGTCTGCTAAACTTTACGACCTTACGCTGCACTCTGAGGAATTCTGTTCTTCGCTGTGAAAAGTTTCACTTAAGTCTGTGTTAAGGATACCTCATAAATCGTCAAAGTCTTGACAGATAATGCCGTTTAGCCATTGAAACGTAATACCCATTTCTTTGTATTGCATATAATTTTGTACTGGATATTCATTGATTATTGTTATGCATGTTACATAATATTATTTGTTAATTATTGGTTATCATAAATAAAATCTATTTTTATACATTGTGATTATTTATATGAAATACTTTTCACTTAACACGATAAACGTTCTTTGGGATCTGAGAATTGAATTAGTGGGCAATTCTCACTGTTACTATTATTATCCCATAAATATCCCCACACTCAGTAGTCTGGAGGCTTCTTCTAAATAGTACTCATTGGACATAACCATACCTTTCCACTTTTGTCCAAGGGGTTTGATAGTGATTGCGTTCTTTGTTAGATTTTCTAATGCTTCCACTTTTCTTCTTAAGTTGTTTTTGGAGTATTTGTTCAGTTTAATTTTCCTGATGTCAGACACTAGTTCTTCAAATACCTCCATTCCAGATGAGACAAAGTTGGTCGGGAATAAGGTAAATGTAGGTTTAAGTTGGCTATGTTTAAAAGAGCTGCTGGTATTAGACATTCTTTCTTCATTTGGGAATTCTTGAATTTGCTCAAAATGTTTTTTGATACTAAGTTTCCTAATAAATCTTTTAATGTCCATAGTTGCATTGAAATTGTCCACATGTGTGGTTGGGGCAAATTTTAGGCCTTTATTTAATGCTGAAATATGTTGGGAGGATAATGGAATTCCCCGCAAGATTAAAAATACTTAATGGTTTCTCTTCTTGCTTCTTTCTTGATCTTCTTCCTCCTATTTCTTCTGTACTGGGTTCTTTTCTTTTGATTCTTCTGGGTGTCACTGGATGGAACCATGCTGTAATTTCTCTGGAGTTCCTCCCCAAAAAAAACTCCCCTCTTCCAAAGTCATGAATATCTGCTTCTATAGTTACCACATTATTGGCAGGGGTTGAAACGCATGGTTTCCTGTATTAGATTATCCTGTGTTCTTGGAACTTCCATGTTCCTATCTCTGTTTTGTTTTCACAGTCTTGATGCATGCTAGTTTGCTGTACACATTCTCTCCTAATTATGTAAGCAATGGTTCTCTGTGTTCCTGTTCTGAGACAGTGGTTCTTGTTTTCTGATCATTCTAGTTGTATTAATTTGCCTCCTTGAGGGGTCAATGTCTTTCGGTCTGGAGGTGGCTGTTTTTTGTCATAGAATCTTTTAGTATCTCATTGGTGTTAGGTTGGGATTCCGTTCTTTGTTATACATCAGTCTTTGGGTTCTTTTTGTATTCCTTGTATTGTTTTGTGTCTGATGCTGTAGGTTTAGCAAGTCTCAAGAGATGTTTTAAAAAAAAATGTTTGGATACAGAGTAGTTCTGATAACCTTTTAAAATGTTGCGACGGTGCTCTGCTAGTCTTGTTTTGAGGCATCTAGAAGTTATGCCCACATATTGGAGGCCACACGGGCACTACAAAAAGTATATCACATTTATATAGGACTATATTTGAATCTAGAAAAAAACTATACTATTGATATTAATAATAACTCCTAGAGGTCATCCTACCACAGATTAAGATGATCAGAATTTCATGATGGAATTGAGTAATACATTAGAATTATGCACCTTCAGTCTCATGAAGACTTTTTTTTTTTTTTTTTAAGTAAAGAAAAACTCTTTTAGACACATACATTAATGATCTGGAGACAAACCTTTACACTTTTCTGAGACCCAGGTATACACGCAGAAATCTATTCTCATTCAAAACAAAATTGAGAAAGTAGAAATGGATACCAAACATATTAAGGTTAAGAAATACTTCAGAGACAAACAAGATTATTTCAATAATCAAATCAAAACATACCATCTGAACAAAACATTTACCTCTGAGATTCCAACCCATAACAACATAGATACCATAATCAGGATAGACATGACTACACCTCTAGATACAATCAAAACCATTAAAAAATAAATAAAATAAACTATCGACATCACTACCCCTCCACTAGATTTAATCAGCAAAAACACAAAAAAACATCATTATGCCTCTACGCCCACGCAACATTACAGAGCACAAAGAAAGCAGTACCAATCCCCTAGAGACACCTAAGAACATCACACTACCAGTCACCACCCAGAGATACTTCAGATTTCAAAAATCCCTTTGAACATAGAAAAACCACCACAACTACCTCTGATCAATTCACACACACTAAGGATACAACTCCCAGACCACAAAGAAAAAAAATACACTTACAAAATGTATAAACACACCAATCATGTAAAGTATCCTTGTAACTATAACCATAATAGATTCCAACGCCTATCCATTGACTCAAATTTAAAATTATTTTAAATTTTTTTAGAGATATGTACTCACACAAATCCACTTGTACGAACATCCTATCTACCAAGAGCAAAAAAGGAGCGGTGGAAGAAGAATACAAGAGAGAAACACTAGAAAGACAATAAGTTTATCTCAAAAGTCCCAGTGTATAATGTCCTTTTATACCATCCATGTGGGCCTTGTTTCCAGTTTTGGTGTGTGTTTCACGCCTCATTAGGATGTCCTTTATAAAGGTGTTGTGTTCCATGGCTCTTTTTCACATTTTAATCCGGGCCGTAGTGTCATTTCCTGTCTGTGGCTACTTCCTTGCATTCCAAAACTATACAGCGGCCGTTTTATGTGTTCCACAAGCCGCTGCCGGCGGCCATATGAAAGATTCCACTTCTGACTTCTGCCACGCTTTCCTGTGGAACGCATATCATGGCCGCCATTTTGGATTGGAGAAATGTTTTTTCAAGTCCTTTAATAATCCTTTATATATTGTAGCCATAAAAGGGATATCATTTAAAAGCATTATTAAGTCCTTAAATCACAAAATATATAAGTACAAACACTTTATGTAATACCCTTAAATACATATAAAACATATAAAAACTAAAATTAAGAAGTCTAAATATAGGGTAGAGAGTATGCAAAACAGGAGAATTTTAGTGATTATTCTAAAAAAGGAGGGATCAAATCTACCTTCAATTACTAAGCTTCTATTTAGGGAGATCAAAAATAAGAGAAAGATAGGAGAGAAGAGAGAAAAAAGGATGGTAGAATACAGAATAAAAAATACATTATAAAAAAAAAAATGGAGAATAGAAAAATGAAGGAATGTTAAAAAAAGCAGCCGACAAAAGATAAAATAGAATAAAAAAGAATTTATAAAACAGTACCGATTCATAAATCTCTTGAAAAATTATAAAAAGTGACAATTCTAAATGAAAATTGAGTCCAAAGGGATCATTGAGTTTAAATTAAAAATCCACCCTCTCTCTCTCTTTCCAAACTTTTTGTTAAAATCCTTTCATCTCCAGTTACCCTAAATTTGTTCAAATCACCAGGAATTGGAAATCATGTTTTTTTTTTATTGTGGAATTCTTAAAAATGAAGAGGGGTGCTGTGGTTCTCCTACCCATTTTATATATTTCTTATATGTTCTTGCCACCTAACATGGGCTTGGGCTTGCTCTTCCCACATAATATAGGCCGCATTTGCAAATAAGTAAATATAATAACTTTAATAACACATCACCAGACCCCTGATTAGGAATTTCTTCTTCCCTTCTGGGGTCCAGAATTCTCATTGTTCTGATGTGGTTTTTTTTTTTTACTCGCAGTTCTTCTACAGGCAAGGCAGGTACCACATTTAAGAAATGCTTACTTAAATTTAGGGTTGGGTAATCACTTTCAACCAATTTTTTCTTAATATTATTGGCTCCTCTAAAAATTAATTGGGGTTTGTTTGGGAGGATTTTATTTAAAAGAGGATCTAAGTTTTTAAATAAAGGCAAAAAAGTATTAAAAGGCGATGTGATTTTTTGACTTGAGTAGTTAAAATTACAAATAAAAGCCAATTGATGACAACCCCTATGGTGCAAACCTCGTGCTCTGGAAAAGATACATCGATGATGTTCTTATCATTTGGGATGGGAAAGATCACAATTGGATACATTTTTAAATTATATTAACTAACTCTTTTGGACTAAGTTTTACAGCTGACATTCAAACACAAGCAATTCATTTTTTAGATCTGACCTATTTTTATTAAAGAAGGTATTGTAAGTAGTAAAACTTATTTCAAGCAGACCGATGGTCACAGCTTTATAGAGTATTCGAATTGTCATTATCCAAATTGGCTCAATAACATACCAAAGGGCCAGCAAATTAGACTCTTGAGAAATTGCACCCATAACACTGATTTTAAGGAACAGGTTCAAGTTTTAAATAAATTTAGAAACAGACATTACCCTCCAGATCGCCTGACAAATTCAGAATATAGAAATAGAATGGAAATTTTAAAGAAAACTAAATATAAAAGTAAGAAAATGGATTTGAAGATTCCTTTTATAACTAAATATAACAGTAAGGTGTTTTTAATTGAAAAAGCCATTAAGAAACACTGGCCTATTTTAATGCAAGATCAATTTTTTAAAAATGTTCTACCTAAAAAACAACAAATAATTTATTGGAAAACAAAATTTTTAATCTATTCTAGTCCCTAGTGTTTTACCAATAATTAAACCCGATACCATTTCTTCTAGTTTAAATTCAACTAACTTTCTTAAAGAAAAAACAAATGGCTTCTTTAGATGTGGCAATTGCAGCACTTGCAAATTTCAGAAACAAAAAAACAACTTTTATAAAAGTACTACCACTAAGGAGGCTTAAACGTGATCTATTTATTAGAATGAAAGTGTGGAATGTCGGGCGTACAATTAGGAAATTACATGTTAGACTTTTAGAACATTTTAATGGTATCAAAAGGGGAAATCTTAAACACAGTATCTCCAAGCACTGTATGGGCTGTACAAGTTTTAACTTTCAAAGTTTTACCTGTAGATGTATCCACTGGAGAGGAGATGATACCGAAAAACTCCTGGCAAGAAAATAAACAAAGTGGATCCATAGACTAAAAACTGTTACACCATTAGGTCTAAACGTCGATTTAGACCTATTAGTCTTTATGGATTAGAATTACATAATTTCTATATGGCCGTTCCCTATTTATATATAGTTTTAATGATTTTTATAGTATTTTCTGCTTCTTCTGGCAATGTCTTAAAATATTCTTCTATTTTTTGTTTTTTTATATAGGTATCCAACCAATCTAACTATTTTCGCTATTTTTTCTTTTTTATTATTTTTATATCTATTTTTATTTTGTTTCCATTAATTTATTTTTCGGGGGTGGGGGGTTTGGCCCTGTCTTTATGTTCATCAGCAGAGATTCTTCTTTTACAATCATGTTTATTACTATTTAATATGTACTGAATGTGTGGGGTTATTTATATCAGCAATTAATTGTAAATACTTTCACTTTAAATATGCAATTTTATATATAATTCATTTATACCCTGTTATAATATTTATCTTAAATGTGCTATATTTCTTCTTCTGTGAACATTACTATTGAGTTATATTATAAAACACTTTTGTCATTATTTATGGCTTTCTATGTCCACTGCTCTTTAAACCAAAAAAAAAAATTGTGTTCCTCCACTCTAACTGTTGGACTGAACTAATGGATTGATCTATAGAGGTACCCACGGCCATCTCCAGAGACTGGGGAGCAAGCCTCCCTCCTTGTGGCTTGAAAGCTTTTGTTCACAAATTAGATATAATTCTTTGTATCTATCTGATTTTAGGGCTTGATCTTACCATCTTTTTCTTTGTATCCTTTTTTCAAAAACATTTTTTTTTAGTTTTTCGATATGTATCTTTGCTTCTTTTTTAATCACTGCAGTTTCTCAATATCCTTAAGAATTGGCTTTTGGGGACCCCCCCCTTAACCATGATTGATGGTAATAGCTATCTGTTCACATAAAACTATTCATGTCAACTTTCTTGAAGAATGATTTTGTTTTGATCTTGTCTTGAAAATTGACTTTTTGTAAGCTCCAAGTTGAAGATAAGGCGATACCTCATATTATTTAAATATTCTAAAAAAGTTTGCAGAAGGTTTTTAACTTCCTCTCCAAAATAAAAAAAAAAGTCATCTATGTTTAGAGGATGAACCCCTCTTCCCACTTGGCCATAAAGAGATTTGCAAAAATTTGGTCCCAATAGCGATGCTGTCACACCGCCAGCCATGTTCACTCCTGCCAGACAGTGGACAGTGGGCGCAGATCGTTGCGGCGGCATTCCCACACGTCAAGGTAAATGCCATTGGATCCTTGCCTGACATGCAGACACCCGCCAGGTCCGCTCATGCCCGGGAGCAGACTGGGACACGGCGGGTACATCTCGGTCTGGCGGCATTCCCACATGGTAATGGGAATGCCACCCATCACTTAACAATTTAAGATAAGTTTCTATATACGCTGTTTCTATATACGCTGTTACATAGAGCAGTTAGTCTGCCCTATACATTGTGAGTATATTTTATTTATTTTATTTTTTTATTAAGATTTTATTGAGAGCACTATCGCTGTTTTACTTTCTCTCTGAGCTCCTGATATTCCGGTCAAGATCACTCATCATAAATCCTAGAAGCGGGGATGATACCGCTGTACGCCTAACCAACTAGAGCTAGTCAAAGCTCTACAGAATGTGAGTGTATCCATCATATTTTATACAACTTTTTAAACAAGTGTTGAATATACTGCACCATTACTGTTTTCACTTTATTTTTCCCAACTTCGACCACCTGGCACTACAAAGAAGAGGACATCTGCCGTATATCCTATAAGCGGGGATAATACCGCTGCAAGCTATCCACACCAGAGCTGGATTAAGCTCTGTAAATTGTAAGTAAGATCTTTCCTATTTTTGCACATATTTGGACTACTCTCCACGACACCGACATCTTCTGGATACTACCAAAAGTAGAACTTTGTACACGATAACATACATCCTATCGGACTTAATACTCAGTGTACACACCGGCGCAGACCCATCCCCTCATCCTTTCTTGCTCTTTATCACTGATTTTCAAGGACACTAGAGGGAGTCCTTGTTTGGGACTGCTGCCTTCCCGATTAGCGCTGACTCTACCCCCTGTTCTATATATGGTGCCTGGACTTGAATCTTTTAAACTTATGGCAAGCCATGGATAAATGTCCTTATGATAGTACAGTGTTTTTTTGGTTTAATAACAACGTTATTTTTGGCTTAATGCCTATTTTTATGTGTTCCTTTTCTTTTTCTTCTAATTTTGAAAGGGTAATTGCCAATATGAGCTTTTGCCTTAATTTGCACATAGACTACATCATAGTACTTACTATCTCACTACTACTGAATACATTTATCTGTGTTTTTACAATGAATGGATATTTTGCCTCAATTTGTTATATATGCTATTTGTGTTTTTGGGAAATCTCCTGACTGATTTAATTCATATAATATCCACCTTCTCTATTTATAATATATTTTATAATATACTTTATTTTTTCTAGTTGCAGCAGCACAATTGTGTTTTTATTTAATGTTGATTGTCAATTTGATACAAATATGTCTATTTTTATTTTTCTTGTCAGTAACTTTCATGTTATGAATTTTAGTATTGTTAAGAATACATGGACAAAAGAATATCAGACTGTGTATAATTCAAAAGAGAAGATGTGTCCTGTATCCAATGTTTTATA
>CAKOES020000381.1:0-10909 GCA_933207985.1 Pelobates cultripes
GCATGCTCAAATCTACAGTTTTTACACAAAATAAATAAATGTTTTGCAGAATGCTGCACTATAAGCCAGTCCGTTTAGCCACACACCCTACCTCTTCCAAAAAGGCATGCACACAACTCTAGCCAGTGACAGTACTTAACGATCTAAACAACAAAGCAATCTACATTCGAAGGACAGACCACCCAGGGAGGCATTTAGTAAGGATTTCACTGCCTGTTTGCAGTTTATCAGACTGTCTGCAGCCAGGTTGTGAATTAAAAACTCACTCATTGCTACTGGGGCTGACACTATGTGTGCATACATTTTTTCTTGCTTGAAATTTGTATTGGTGCCCAAGGAAAACATTGGAAAGGCTATCGCACATGCTCGGCAAAACGTCATGCTGCGCAAGTCAGCATCTGCTCATAGAGATGAACTGAAGCAATGCATCTCTATGAGGAACATTTAGCGTTTCCATGTACATTGTGTATCTCTGACTCAGAAACCTCCTCTAGTGGCCAACTGAGTGACTGCCACTAGAGGTGTTACTAGGCAGTAATGTAAACACTGACTTATCTCTAATAATTCCCTAGAATTACTTTAATTAGCTCAACTTCGTTTTTCTTACATGCGCTATTTTAGCTGCACCAATCAATAATTAAAAATTCTTAAAGGGACACTATAAGTCCCTACAGGGCCGGCCTTAGCTGATCAGGCGCCCTGTGTGAGCCAATGTCGTCGCCCCCCCCCCTTCAGCAAAACCCCTGCATCCCTTTTAAACAAAACACCTGCTCCTTGTACAATAACCCTGCTCCCCTACTACAAATCCTTCCACAAAACCCCTACTCTCTTTCTACAAAACCCCTGCCCCAAAACCCTGGCTGGAAAACCCCTGCACTCCTCTACAAACCCCCTGCTCCCCCTTCAACAAAACCCATGCCCCATTTCACAAAACCTCTGCCCTTTCAACAAAATCCCTTCCCCCTTCAACAATAACCATGCCCCTTCTACAAAAAACCTTCCCCTGCCATTTCACTAAAAACCCCTGCTCCCTCTTCTACAAAACCCCTCTCCTACACCAAAGCCTCTATGCCTCTTCCATAAAACTCATGCTCCTCCTTAAACCAAAACCCCTGCCCCTTCTACAAAACCCCTTTCCTATAATTCTGCTAGAAAACCTCTGCTGCTCCTTCTACAAATCCCCCTGTATCTAGTAGACAGCCACTAGAGGAAGACTTAACCCTGCAATGTAAATATGGCAGGGTTAAGTCTTCCTCTAGTGGCTGTCTACTAGACAGCCACTAGAGGGACTTCTGTGTTTAAAAATGTGAGTACCTCCAGCGTCGCCGAAATCCACATAGGAAAACATTGTATAATGCTTTCCTATGGGGGGCCTAATTTGCGTGCGCAGCCATTGCCGCACATGCGCATTAGGTCTCCTCCGTCGACATCAGGAGCGTGGGCGGAGCCAGACCCATCGCCGAGTGACATTGGCGCTGGACTCTGGTAAGTGACTGAAGGGGTTATGTAATGCATAACTAAATTCATGGATGTTTATTTGGGGGTATGTCTACTAAAGTATGATTTAAAAATATATATATATATATTATTATTTTTTTTGGCAGTGGACTGTCCCTTTAAAACATAATTGGGCTTATTAATTATATTTGATGCATTTTATACAACAAAGACAACAAGCTCTATAGAATGACAGAGGTTGTATTAAAATGTGCCCGCAGCAGGACTACTTGTTGTTGGGCCCTGCTCAGAGAATAAAAAGTTCTGTTGAAGAATTTGGATTTGCTTTGAATAAATTAACATAATGCTTAATCGTGCATACATATCTATTAATTACCTCACATACCATTACATACCGTTTTGTTTAATGTGTTCCACTTGATGAGACTATAATTTAGTGTAAGATTATTGTTAATAAAATCATAATATCCAATTTTTTTGAACGATGTACCATTGTCATCGAAATACCAATTTATAATTTCATAGCCATTAACAAAGTCACCATTTTTATCAAACTTAAATATCTCTCCAAAGAAGGGGAACTTAATGTTTTTAATTTCATGGACCAGCTGTATATGAAGAAAGCAAATACAAAAAAGATGTGATTATACATTATACATGTAAAAGCACAATCACAAAGCAGAATAGACCTTTTTAGAAAAATTGCAAATTCATTACCTTTATCGTCTAGTTTTATGATTTTGTATCTTTTACAGGGGGTCTCAGTGCTTTAGTGAACATGATTTCTTTTTTAACCTATTGACTTCTGAGCCCAAATTGCTAACAAATAAATGTGATGGTAAAGCATGAAACAACAAACCATCAGTTACAAATACATGGCATTCTGGAAAATCTCAGTCACTAAGGGATTAATTATAAATCTATTGAATGTTGAAACCTAGTGCTTCTTTCTGAATATACAATTTGTGATTAATTTAAAAAAATATATATTTTTAGAACCTATCAGAATTTATAGTCCTAAAAAGTGTACAGGTTGAGGGTAATGTCGGTGTTCTAATACATTAGGCAAAGTATCTCTTACATTTTATAAATGTATAATTGTTATACCAAGACATTTTTAAGTTTCCCTTTCCCTCTTTTTCTTACTTTCCTTCCTTTCCCTTTTCAATCCCTTTCTCTTTCTTCTCATTTATCCTGCCCTCCGTCCATTACCCCTTCTCTTTATTCCATTCTGCATTTTATTCAGATATATGAAAACAAGCAATGACCACAAAAACAAACATTTCAAAACAGAAAAATACAAAGATAGAACTTGGTGTTATGGGAGTTTCAGAGGCCCAATTTGTGAGTTATTTTGATTGGTTATCTTACCTCTTGTGGTGCAAACGTTGTGTCTTTTGTGCATTTTTCATCTTTGCACAAAATGTTTTTCAAAGCATAAGCTATTGATTTTACAGCCAAATTTGTGCTGAATACAGCGCTCCATTCAATATATTCATCTATTGCTGAATTATTTATCCTGCATCTCTGAGAAAAGTTTTGTTTTAAAGAATTTTCAGTAGTAGAACAGTTAGACAACAAATCATTGCATTTCTGATATTCACTGAAATCCTTGGTGCACTCAGAATGTTCCTTGATGTATGCTTTAAGAATTAGATTTTTTTCACGATTTTTGTGAGGCTGGAGACTTCGTAGATAAGATTTAAAATATGGAAGAACTTCTCCGTGGAAGTTTATTGCAAGTATAGTTCCAACATTTTTAATATTTGGAATGTTTGCCACATCTCTTGAGTAAGACCAGGTGTTACTAGCAATCCAGGTTCTGGTTATGTTATAAATAATGGATTCATTCAAAATTTTAATGACACAAGAAGCTTGTGCAAAAATGACAATGACATTTGCAGTGTACTTCTGAAGATTATCCATTACACTACTTATCTCTTCCTGCATTTTAGGATCTCTAATATTTGAAGGAATAATTTTTATGAATGCAATACATATTTCATTGTCTCCAAAATATTCATTTAAATATTTAACTGAAGATTGTCCATAATCGTCATTACTTGCAATTATTGCAACCCAATTCCACTGAAATTCTTTTATCATTTTGACAATTGCTTGTGTTTGGTGCACGTCACTTGGAACAGTGCGCAGAAATGAAGTGAATTGCACTGTATCACTAAGATCTGGAGCAGATGATGCAGGACTTACCTATAATAAAATACTAAAAGATCAGTTAATCTATTTAAATATATGTTAACACAATGTGTATTTAATGGGACACTCTGGACACCAATACAGCTTTAAAATATTTAAAATATTTTGGCTTTATTAATATGCTGTATTTTTTTTTTTTTTGTATACTCAAATCTCTGTAGTGTTTGCAGAATTCTCCACCATAAGCCTGCCTCTTTCAAAATGGACCCTCATAATGGCCTGAAAGACATCCTTATCAAAATTGTGAACACATGTCCCAACAGAACTGAGTGAGAGGCTTTTAATTCACAAACTGACTGCAGACAGTCAGATAAACTATAACCAGGTAGTGCTATCCTTATTATAGGCCTCCTTGTCCTCTCCCTCTAACACTGGTTGTTTTACATGAGTGAGGGAGTATAGCTAAAGAAGCAGGCTTATGGTACAGCATTGTGCAAAACATTTATTTATTTTATGCAAAAACTATAACTCCTGTTATCCATCATCGGATCGCCTCCTCCCTAGGGATCCCAGTGTCTGAGAAGGCAGCATGGCCAGGTCCTGTGAGGTGAGTAAAGTAACTGTCACACTCAGCTTCTAGTTAGAGGCTTGTAATGTTGCATGTCAGCACTTACCTACTCCAGTGTGCCCTCTTCATCTTGTTGCTTTTTCTGCTCTTTGGTGCGCCCTGCTGGGGACTCCACCTGCAGGGGGTGGGGGCCAGACACATAACTAAGACTCCCTAAAAATACCCAATCACTGCACTTGGTCAGGGCTTGGTTAATCTGGTGCTTGCTAGAGTCTCCTAACATCCAGGTTCCTGATGCCAGGTTCCTGGTTCCTTTTCTGGTAGAGTTCTTGGATTCTGACCTTTCGTTTCAACGCTGACCTCATTTACTTGTCTCCTGCTCCAATTGATGGATTTTCCAGCTTCTCACCTTCAGTTTGAGTTTGGACTACACTCCCTAGCTGCCAGCCCTGACCATTGGACCTCCTGACTGTTTCTTTCTGGTTTTATTACGTATTTTGTAATTAAATGCACTCATGCCCTAATAGATCTTCCAGGTTTTCGTGCCACTCTCAGGCACCTGATAAGCTAGGATTTTCAAGGGGTTGCCGTTCCACTGTAACTGAGTTCCTCTCCAAGCAAACTATCTGGTAGATTGTCACAGGGCATTATTGCAGCTCTGGGACATGGGACAATTAGGGTTAAAGGTAAGGGTTACAATTAGGGCTACATTTACTGACACCTACTGAAAAAAATAATTTACAATTTAAATTAGTTCCTAATGAGTGACGAGAGGAACTTGCTGTTAGCCCTAGGGTATAAAGGATAAATAACTAAAACTTAACTTTTAATATGTACACAAAGGAGAAAAAAGGAAAAAAACAAGTAAAGACAATCTCAAATGTTGCCACTAGGTGGAGACAACACCAGACTGTGCTCGATATAAGCAAATAATAGAAAATACTATATACAGGGTGGGATATTAAGAATGAATAGATATTAGCCCCAAACAATATATATATATATATATATATATATATATTAACAAAAATAAAAATTTACGCTGTAATCTCCCCGTGAGTAAAGGAATGAATAAATCAGTGGCAGACCGCTGTGTCTGCTGTAATATTATATGTAAAGTACATACTTTGTTGCTGTAAATCTTGAAAATGCAACCTGATACAATAACCAAAAGTATGCAATGTCTTGTCAGAGGTGGTCCTTACTAATACAGAAATACAGACAGAGTGCAGCGGCTGCTAGGTAAAGTGAAAGGTGAAGTCCTAATAAGGACTGTTGGGACAGAGTAAGTAAAGTAAATAATCAGAGTGGTTTAAAACCAGAGTGCTCGTGAATGTAGAGGATCATCCTTTGAAAATACTAAATACAGTAAAAAAATATCAGGAAAATAATGCTGCTACACAAATACAAAATATACAGAAAGGTGACTAAAGGAACACAAGGATGAATAGATAGTATAAGGCAAGGGTTCGCTAATCTGTGCCTTCAAGGGCACCTGTAAAGAAATAAATTCTGCTAACTTTATCCTTAGCTAAAGAAATATAAATAGTAACTGTGGTAATGTGCTATTCTGTGCCTTCGAAGGCACCTGTCAAGGAAAGAATCTAACTATCACTGTCTATCCATATGTAGCAGAATGCCAAAAAAGGTTTAAGGTCTTGAACACCCAGGCATGACTGCTGCTGATGAATATCGCTCATGGAGGTCTGTGAGCATCAGTTAGTATATCGCACACTAATCATCTAAAGTGCATTAGAAAGTGGTCTGCAGTCTAAGTTGGGTGTAAGATAGAGCCCCGAAGTATGTTTTGCCGGTCAGGCGGCTCTTCAGGGGGACACAATTAGTTCCTAACCAACATTTTAACCCTCATCTTAACCCATGTCCATATCCCAATCCTGCAGTGAAGCCCCTAACTATAAGTTGAGTGTAGCAATAACTTTACTTCGGAGCAGTCTTTTCAGACACAGTGACCCTGAGGGAGAAGGAGTTCCAATGATATTTAACAGGTGTTGAGGGCAGATAACAGGAAAGATCCAAGATTTGAGAATACAAAAAATACAGAATATTAATGATGCAAAAAGCTATCAAATGTTATTGGTATTTGTGCTCGGAGCGTACCTTTAAAGACACTGATCAGCCACAACATTAAAATCACTGATAGGTGAAGTGAATAACATTGATTATATTATTGCAATGATACCTGTCAAATGGTAGGATATATTAGGCAGCAAATAAACAGTTAGTTTTTGAATTTCATGTGTTGGAAGCAGGAAAAATGGACAAGGGGGAAAGTCTGAGTGACTTTGACAAGGGCCAAATAGTGATGATTAGATGACTGGGTCAGAGCATCTCCAAAACAGAAGGTCTTGAGGGGAGTTTCCGATATGCAGTGGTTAGTACCTACCAAAAGTGGTGCAATGAAGGAAACCAGCATCAGGGTCATAGATGACCAAATCTTATTGATGTACATGTGAAGCAATGGATGGCCCATCTGGTCCAAGAGCTAAAGTACTTGAAAAACGTAATGCTGGCCATATTAGAAAGGTGTCAGAATACATTGTGCATTCCAGTTTGCTATTAATGGGGCTTCATAGCCACATAATCGGTCACAGAACCCATGATGACAAAAGCATCTTCAATCGGGAAGTGAGCATCAGAACATGAATCACATTTTAGATCAGTTGCACCATTTGGTTAAGAGATAGTAGCAGGATGCACTATGGGTAAAAGGCAGGCTGGCGGAGGCAATATTTTATTTTTTTAATTCTTCATTTTCTTGGTGCGTAATTTTCACTAAAGCAATGGTTGACAGATTATGCAGACATCTACATTGTACATTGCAAGGCAAATATATCAGAAGTCATGCACCATTTTTTTTTTTAAGGAAACAAAAGTTGAGTATAAAATATTCATGCACGGCAAACATTCCAAAACTTTAAATATATTAAATACAGGCTGCCAAACATCAGTGATAATGGCTAGAGATGAGGAAGAATCATTGAGTGATGCTGGTGTCAGACTTGTAGGCTAACATAAAAGGGCGAGATAGGTATACCACGCTGGTGCTGGGTTTGCTGCATAGCCTCTTAGTATGTGTAGGGCTAGTTTAATTAATACTCTGCTGTTGAGGTTTACATGCTTCGCTTCTAGTTAGGGGCATCTGAGGCATCCCTGTTTTCTGTTTTGCTAGGGGATGCGAGGTAATTTGAAAGTGTCAGGGTGAAACTTGGGTGCCTGGTCACTATAGTATACTAATAGGTAGTCATAGCAATTGTATGCCTATATGGTGCTAGCTGGGGTAGTATGGTGTTTAGCAATGCCAGTAGGTGAGGGGGTGTGGGACGGTCATTAATACTGTTTGAGCTGAGGATGATGGGTGTTGTCGTGTGTATTGTATGGGCAACAAATATAACCATAGTAAGTCTAAATAAACTGAGAAAACTGAGAGTAGTAGGCTGCTAATTTATATCAATGTGTCTCCCTATGTAGGGAGAGTCAGGTGGAGTCAACCGCTGACCGTTCTTGTGTGGACCGGTGAGGGACAAAGGGTCGTGCTCTCTCTCAGTGTGTGCTTGGCTCCGCCCCCTGGTGGAGGTAATATTATGTTCTGGGCAATGTTCTGCTTGGTAACCTTGGATTCTAGCATTCATGCGTGGGTTTCTTTGACATGTACCACATACCTAGAGATAGTTGCAGACCATGTACACCTCTTCATGGTGATGGTATTCACTGATAAAAGTCGCTTCTTTCAGCAAAAGAATGCACATTGCCACACTGCACAAAATTGTTCAGGAATGGTTTGAAGAACATAACAAGAGTTCATGGTGTTGCCTTTGTCTCCAAATTCAACAAATCAGATTCAACATCTGTCGGATGTGCTAGAACAACAAATCCAATCTAAAGAGGGCCCTCCTCGCTTGCAGGACTTAAATGATGTGCTGCTAATGTCCTGGTGCTAGATACCACAGGACACATTTAAAGATATTGTGGGGTCCATGACTCATCACTTCACAGCTGTATTGGCAGCACGAGGTGGACCTACATTAAATTAATTAGGTGTTTTTAATGTTGTGGCTAATCTGTGTATGTTTTTCATGACATCAGATCTTAATGTTGATGTTAATGTTGTTAAAAAAACACATTGGCTCATAATTGTAAAAATAATAATTATTCCAAACACCCACATAGTAGATGCACTTTGCAGGTTAGTTTATAATGAATCATGCAGGTTGTTTGTATCTGATTTTAAAAACAAATTGAAGTTTTCCTCCATAAGACCTCTCTGCCTTCCTGTCCCTCCCATTTTTCCCATTTATAATTCAATAATGCAGCTATATGTATTGTACAGTAGTTAGTTCTTTCCATACAGGAAAGCTGATAATTGAAGTATATCCCCCAGAAATCTCTGCTGTACAGGGATATATGATATAATCACAGTACTTGCACAGAAAGTTAAGTAGTTATATGTGCCATTTATTGGTCTGTGCAGTGTTTGCAGCAGAAGAGTAAGGGAAATTTCTTATAGCAAATTAAGGAATTTCAGATGTCTATTTTGAATTTACTCTTGTATCTATCTATCTATCTATCTATCTATCTAACTTTCATCTATTTATCTATCTTTAATCAACATTGGGAGTTGTGAAATTTGGACAGTGATGAGTAGGTCTAAAGGATCATTCTAGTGACTCAAAATATGGTATATATGGTAATATGGTATTTGAACAAACATAAGGTAATTCTTTAGAATATACTAAACAGTAAATAGTCTGTGAAGAAATAGATACAATTTAGCAACAGATCATCCATTTGGCTGTCTAGTCAGTGACTTGTTAGGCTTTATTTCTCCTTGCCAAAATTGAACACTTGAACAGTAACATAGACACATAGAATGTGATGGCAGATAAGAACCATTCGGCCCATCTAGTCTGCCCAATTTTCTAAATACTTTCATTAGTCCCTAGCCTTATCTTATAGTTAGGATAGCCTTATGCCTATCCCATGCATGCTTAAACTCCTTTACTGTGTTAACCTCTACCACTTCAGCTGGAATGCTATTCCATGCATCCACTACCCTCTCAGTAAAGTAATACTTCCTGATATTATTTTTAAACCTTTGTCCCTCTAATTTAAGACTATGTCCTCTTGTTGTGGTAGTTTTTCTTCTTTTAAATATAGTCTCCTCCTTTACTGTGTTGATTCCCTTTATATATTTAAATGTTTCTATCATATCCCCCCTGTCTCGTCTTTCCTCCAAGCTATACATGTTAAGATCCTTTAACCTTTCCTGGTAAGTTTTATCCCGCAATCCATGAACCAGTTTAGTAGCCCTTCTCTGAACCCTCTCTAAGGTATCAATATCCTTCTGAAGATACGGTCTCCAGTACTGTGTACAATACTCCAAGTGAGGTCTCACCAGTGTTCTGTACAATGGCATGAGCACTTCCCTCTTTCTACTGCTAATACCTCTCCCTATACAACCAAGCATTCTGCTAGCATTTCCTGCTGCTCTATTACATTGTCTGCCTACCTTTAAGTCATCAGAAATAATCACCCCTAAATCCCTTTCCTCATATGTTGAGGTTAGGACTCTATCAAATATTCTGTACTCTGCCCTTGGGTTTTTACGTCCAAGATGCATTATCTTGCACTTATCCACATTAAATGTCAGTTGCCACAATTCTGACCATTTTTCTAGTATACCTAAATCATTTGCCATTTGGCTTATCCCTCCTGGAACATCAACCCTGTTACATATCTTAGTATCATCAGCAAAAAGACATACCTTACCATCAAGACATTCTGCAATATCACTAATAAAAATATTAAAGAGAATGGGTCCAAGTACAGATCCCTGAGGTACCCCACTGGTGACAAGTCCAAGCTTCGAATATATTCCATTAACTACAACCCTCTGTTGCTTGTCACTCAGCCACTGCCTTACCCATTCAACAATATTGGAATCCAAACTTAAAGATTGCAGTTTATTGATAAGCCTTCTATGTGCAACAGTGTCAAAAGCCTTACTGAAATCTAGGTACGCAATGTCTACTGCACCACCCTGATCTATAATTTTTGTTACCCAATCAAAAAAATCAATAAGATTAGTTTGGCATGATCTCCCTGAAGTAAACCCATGTTGTCTCTGATCTTGAAATCCATGTGTTTTTGATGTTCAACAATCCTATCCTTTAACATGGTTTCCATCATAGTAGTTTTATATGTTTGCTAACTGAGTACAATTATTACATTGGGGAACTAAGATAATGTCATACATAATTTTAAGGGTTATACCCTGGGTGGAATTGGTACCACGAGAGGCATAACTACAAACCACACAGCCCCCGGTGCGAAAATTGCCTGGGGCCCCCACAACATACGTCTACCCCCCGCCACCCCACCATACGTCTACACTCCCCCTCCTATACGTTGCCCACACACACATATACAGAGATACACACACAGACACACAGACATACACACAGACACACATACATACACACACACACACAGACACATACAGACACACATACATACATACAAACAAACAAACACACACATATACAAAATATTTTAGTCACCCTCCTGTTTCCTACATGTTAGATACAGGAGGGTGATTGTCCTGGAGTCCAGTGGTGGCTCAGCCTGCTGGGAGTTCCCACTCTGACTCCCTCCTCTCTTCCTCCCGCGCGGCTCCCATTGTAAGCTGGGAGGAGTGATGGAGCAGTC
>CAKOES020000381.1:11009-30376 GCA_933207985.1 Pelobates cultripes
CCTTCCCTCCAGCTGTGATGTCATATCAGGGGGCATGGTCGCGCTTTTAAAGCACTTCAGCGCTGACTGGGCCCCCTGGAAATCCACAGCCACCGCAAGTTATACCGTGAGGGCCAGGGTTGCAACACATGGCTGCGGGCACCCGGTCGCAGGGGTCTGCGGGGCAGCCGGGAGCCCTGGAGTGATGGGCCTGGTCACAGCTGCGATCGCGGTAGTTCTGCCACTGGGTACCACCCACACTGACCGACCCTTGTTTGGAATACTTTCCGTGCAAGGGTCAATCTATTAACCTTTTTCATGCTAGTGACTCCACTTGTATTAGGCTGACAGATGGCTGACTGGGGACAATTAGATGTGGATACCAAGGAATAAAATGGGGATGGTAGGACTGGATCCCAAAACCAGGATGGTATCACTGAAATTGGAAAGGCTGTATGCATACATCTGTATATAGAAAACACATTTCATAAATGTCCCTTTTTGTGATTTTTACCTGAGGTATAGAGTGAAGACTGAGAATGCGAGAAATTGCAATAGAAATTTCTGAATTGATTTCTCCAACGACTGCTTTCACAGTAGGCATTATTTCGGAGCTGCATTTTGGAGGGTTGTAGAGTAAGTTCAATTCTGGAAATAGTTTTATTGTTGACTGAATGGCTTTGGAGACATCAGAGCACGAGTCATAGATTGCATAACCCAATTTAATCCCAGGCAAGAGAGTGGAATTATTAATCTCTTCAATAGAATACATCATAGCAAAGGCATTAACAACCATGTCTTTGTTTAAGCTGGAAAAGATATTTAGAAAGAAAAAAAAAGCACAAAAAAAAAAGCTTGAGTTACAGAGAATGTCCTTGAAGTGTATGGTGCGTATTCATCAGCTAACAGAATATATAACAACATATATGACAACTTTATATTGTCTGAATATACCCAACACTACATTCATAAATTAGGTAAATAATAACGTTTTACCTAATTACCTAGAAAGAAACTTAATAATGAGAGCACACAATAAAGCTTGTGATTGGTTAATGAAGAGACCTTTATTCCACCCATGTGCCCAGATTTCAATTTTAACCCAATTGCAAAATAAATAAATAAACGTTTTTTTTTAGCACTACAAACCATAAATTAACTTACTGGTAGGCTTAAATATAAATTAACAATAATGCATAATTACCACACTGAAGAGCACAGCAACGCACATTATCCCCACGGTTTAGTCATAGATCCTAATCAAAGATGCAACTGTTTAAAAACCAAACAGCAAGCAGAGGATTGGCTGAATAAACATTAATCTGCCCATTAATTAAAAGGATCCAAAGGAAAAAAATAGAAAAATATGTTTAAAGAAACAGTATACGAGAAATTTAAATATGATTGACATTAAGCGATAGAAAAATGGAAATAATATAACTGTCTTTCTTGATTTCATTCACTTAAATGTAATTATTAAAAAGTATTCACAAAAATGACCAAAAAATAAATACTGAAAAAACTATAACAGCAAATAAAATAAGAGAAAAAATAAAAAAAGGTCTAAAGAAAGCAAAACGGGGATTTCTTGGACATGAAGCACAGTTTCACACCACTACAGGCCACAGCAACTAAAAACAAGTAATGCTGATAACGCTCTGATACAATGCCACCTAATGCCACCTAACAAACATAAATCTCATAATGGAGCTAGAACACCAGCTCATTCAAAGTATGACCAGGCTAAAAGCTCTCAAAATGGTGTATATACATATTCTAACTCAGTTGTTTCTGACACGCTATCCTATGCCATGTTCAAATGGTTTTTACAAAATAACTGCATGAGATGGTTTTAAAGCTGCTGGGATGAATATGATAATTGAGCTCTAAAAAAAGAAAATGGTATTTAAAGCACTTAAATCAGATAAATCATAAAATATAAGGAAGCCAATGCAGCCTATAAAAATATGATTTGGTGGATTAAATTAGAAAATGAAAAAGTGATAGTAGTGGAAATGCACACATATAAATAAATTATGGCTCCAGGTTTCTCACTTAGTGTCTAAAGTACTATACACAACCATAACTATGGACCCATGAATATGTCTTCATTCCAAACCACAGAAAGAAACCCCCAGAGCAGAAATCAAACTTATAGATCACAAGATCGCACTAGCTGCAAGGCGTGTGGTGATGGAGAAATGGGGAAGCCCGGACATCCCTTCCAAAGAGACAATCAAGAGAAAAGTGGAAGATGCCATGAAAATGGACAAAGTCTCTGCTCTAATCCACGACACCAAAAATCACTTTAACAAAATCTGGGATCCTTGGATCTTTGTATTTCCACTATCCTCCTAAGGGGACTTGACCTCTGTGACTCATGGGGACACCCATTGCCCCTTCTATGGGGACAACAACGTCTCCCTACCAACAATTCTGATTGCACTCTTCTACTCTTCACGGACACTCCTTCTATTCTTACTTCCCAATCTTTCTCCTACGATCATACATCCTTGTTTTTTTTTAACTCTTTTTGTTTCTCCCAATATATTTTCTCTTCTCTCCCCTCTTCTCCCCCTCCCCCTCTTTAACCCCCTGGGAGACAAAAGCACAAGGTGTTTAATCATCAAGGCAATCCATGATATTAGCACATCAGCTGACCCTGGTTGCACGTTGTGACGAGACCAATCTCGCCACATTGCATTGGAGAAGCCTGGTTACTCGCCTGCTGCCTTTGGACTATGGCCCCCTGTTAAAAGACATCTTTTTTTACCTGCAGAAAAGTTTAATTTGTGCTTTTCTGCCTGGGGTTCGGTAGATTTGTTTGAATGTGTTATACCCCAGATAGGAATCCCATGGAGCCCATTTGTATGAAACTGACTGTAAAGACTTTGGCTCCATGGCGATTAAACTGTATTCGTGTGGTCTGAGCGCCATTCACTTAATAATGTGCGCTCAGACCTGAGCTATCTGGGGATATGTGAAATGTCTGTGTGTTATGTGTAAAATGTGACTTTATGTATTTTAAAGTGTTTTGTGTCTTTTTGCAACCATGTGCTTAATGGAGTCTTGTGTCTGTCCTGGGAGATAATTGAATTACTCTCCAGGATAGAAGACTCTGAAACTGGTTTGGGCCAGAAAGCCATGCTTCATTTAGTCACAAAGGACTTTCCCTTAACTTTTGAACCCCTGGTCTGATGCATGCCATTTATGAATATGTTGTTCCCCTGAATGGATTGATTGTCAATATGTAATTTTATGTGAATGTGATGTATGGTTTTGGAGTTATGAAAGTTGGGTAGAAAGTATGTTTTAACTGTTTGTATAATTGAGTTTCCTCTCAGGATAAGGGGAGGGAATATGTGGGATGTAACTGTGATATGATTGGTTGTTTTATCCCTCCCTGTGGGTGGTCCTGTATTTGAAACACTGTAATAAAACCAGGCTGGGTGTGCCAGCACCTCAGACCACTGCTTGACCCTCAACACAGAGCCTTGTCTCGTTCTTGGGGGGATTCACTGTATGCTGTTAGAGACTGATTGCCAGGAGTGTAAGTTGATTGTCTGCTTTTCCTGTTAGTCTGCTAGCAACTATTTGGGAGGTTCCAGTTCGGGAGTTGGAGTGCTATTTTGTATCCAGTTTGGGAGTTCTGCAGTAGCTGTGCCTGTATCTCTGGAAAGGGGGCCTAAACGGTTTTTACCCCTTGTGTGCAAAACGGTCCGTTACACACGTCAAAGAGTGTAATATTACAATTAACCAAACAATATAGCATTCTGCTGATCACTACGGAAATGTATGGCATATTGCATGCCCCGGGAGTTCATTACTGAGTCCCCTCTTTATTACTGAGTCACCTTACTGTACGTCTGCCCATATTATATAAAGTACCCACTAATTCCTCTATTTTCCTGTATGTTTCTTCCTGTTTTGTAACTTGTTTAATGGCCTGTGTCAACAAAGCAAAGGATGACTAAGCTAAATATATAACTATATACTTTAATACCTTCATGAAAATTCAAGATTTAATATATGCCTGTATGAAGATACAACACATGCTAACCCTTTTTTTTTATTCTGTACCCTATTGTACCTCTTATTTGAAATGTTTCCTATATGTGCAATGTTCAAATTACAAAATGTACAAAATAAAGAATTATTAACAGTAGGCCACCTGTAAAGGAACATTCCAAGCACTATAACCACTAGACTTCACTGAAAAGCCGAAAAAAGTAGGTAAGTATGGCTTTATTTTTTTCATATGTACCTGCTTCTAATTTCCTATGCTTTTCACAGCCACTCCAGGTGTGTCCTATCCCTAGGAATGCTGGAAAAGTTTATTGGGCTTGCCTGGCAGATTTACACATATGCAGTAAGAAAATCTCTAACTTGCAACATTGTGACACTGGGAAAAGGCAGGGAGTCTGATTGGTGTGATTAGAATTCTCTCTCATGCTGCTGTACGATGAGATAGGTGGGTAAAAGAAAATGGGAGAGGGGCTTAAAAACTTCCCTAGCTGAGAGATGCATGCAACAATTGGTTTACATATTTATGACTTAAGCTCTGAAGACAGTAAAAAAGTGTAATTCAGCAAGTCAGCTGTTCAGTGTTCTGACTTTACTTATGAGCCACCATCCTCATCCCTAACAGTGAATAGAGAGTGGTAGGTAGAGATTATTATATGATTGGTTAGGGACTTGATGACTCCTATCTACAGACTTTTTTAATTTAGAGGTGAAGGGTCATCTCATTAGCATGAGGGGACTAGGAACAGGCTGGATGTCCGATATCATTATTAATAGAGTTCGAGGGATTGGGCATTTTTTGCCTAGAATTTGAAGTATTAGAGAATTGGAACACTATTACCTTATGGTAAAGGTATAGGTAGAAGAATTCCCTGGACCCTGGTGTGGGCACTGTTACACTCCATCTTACCACATATGAGAGAGGAAGAGGTAAAGACCATACCTGGTATGTCTCCCAACAATCGTCTGCATGCAGGCATACATTTGGTATATATATTTTTGTGACATTCCCCTATCAGCATGACAGACCCTGAGGAGCCATGCAGGGCCTATGCAGGAACAGGGGCATGTGAGTTGTGAGGGGAGTGTATATAGAGGAATGTGGTAGAGTGGTTTAGGATGGGTGGATGGGTGGGCTGGTAAAAATAGGTTGCCATCTTACAATACAGCAGCCATCTTAATTATCAGTTGGGAACAGCTTCCCACCCGCCCTCCCTCCATTTATTTGTTACATGTTTGTCTGTCAGTGTGTTTGTTTGTCACAGCTTGTTTGCCCAGGGGGCATGTGTATGTCCAGTGGGTGTGGTGGGAGCCCAGCGGGCTTGGTGGGTGCCCAGCGGGCATTGTGAGAGCCCAGCGGGCATGTGGAAGCCCAGCGGGCTTGTGGACGCCCTGCGGGTGTGTGGCACTATATAGCCCTTGTCAACTGGGGGTTGGACCAGGGGTCCATGGAAAGTGAAGGGTAGGGCTGTCCCTCCCCTAACCTCAGGTTAAGTGATGGATAACGGACATGCCCATTGAGCCAACTAACAGGCTAGTGGTTAACATTATACAATGGTAGGCCCAAGAAAAGACCCTGTGCTGGTTGGAACAAGGGGGGAGGGGGCAGCTGCCCTTAAGTTATGGTTGGTTAGCAAGGTGGTACTCAGTGAAGTATCTATTTACTGAGTAATTATGTATATAGTGTTTTATGTTATAAAGTTGAAGTTTAAATATTTATATATTTATATTTTAATAAAGCTGTGGCCTATTTTAATCCAAAGCAAGTCTGGTGTGTTTTCATTGGAAGCAAAGGTTGGGGTTTAAAGGACCACTCTAGGCACCCAGACCACTTCAGCTTAATGAAGTGGTCTGGGTGCCAGGTCCAGACAGGGGTTAACCCATTTTTTCATAAACATAGCAGTTTCAGAGAAACTGCTATGTTTATGAATGGGTTAAGCCTTAGCATTATGAATGCTTTCCTATGTGACCGGCTGAATGCGCACGCAGCTCTTGCCGCGTGTGCGCATTCAGCCGACGGGGAGGAGAGAAGGAGGATCAGAGGAGGAGAGCTCCCCGTCCAGCGCTGGAAAAAGGTAAGTTTAACCCCTTTTCCCCTTTCCAGAGCCGGGCGGGAGGGGGTCCCTGAGGCTGGGGGCACCCTCAGGGCACTATAGTGCCAGGAAAACGAGTATGTTTTCCTGGCACTATAGTGGTCCTTTAACAAGGGTCAGGTTTATGCCAATACATAGTTACCCTCTATTTACGCACAAGACCCTGAGGAGCCAGACAGGGCTTAGGCAGGAACAGGGACATGTGAGTGTGAGGGGAGTGTATACAGAGGAATTGGTAAAGGGGTTTAAGGTGGGTGGAGTAGTTCCCATCCCCCCTCCCTTTATTTGTTTCATATTTGTTTGTCAGTGTGTATGTTTTTCACAGCTTGTTTGTCCAGGGGGCATGATGGGAGCCTAGCGGGCTTGGTGGTGCTTTTAAAAGCTGCGCTGAAAGGATTCATTATATTAGTTCTGCTTATTTAGTGGGACATTACTCCTAGTTAAACATGTATATTTGTTTAGTTCAGAATCAAATTTCTTCAGAATCTTTTTTAGAAGCTTCCAAATTCCAAAGTGGCAGAATCCGAAACAAACTGAAAACAAATTAATTTAGAATGAGTTGAAAGAATGTTTTATAGTCTATTTTTTCCATAAGAAAAGCAAATTAACTGTTAAGCAGTTGAAACAGCAAAATTAAGAAAAGGACTTTTGTTTTGTTTTTTCAATTTTTTAGCTGTTTTTAGTAGAAAGCTCCCTTATTTGGTATCCTTACATGGATTTGTCATAATTAATGATACCAAATTAGGGATGTATCTACTATGCAACTAGAAGAGCAATTTTTTTTTTTTTAAATGGCCCTTTCTATTTTTGCACTTTCAGCTGTTTAGTAGATGGCTCCTTAATTTGGTACCCTTATGTGGGATTGCCCTATTTAAGGACACCAAGTCAAGGAGCTGTTTTCTCTACAGAGAATTGCCATATTTAAGGATACCAAGTCAAGGAGCTGTTTTTTTTGCACTTTTAGCTGTTTAGTAGATAGCTACCTAATTTAGTACCCTTATGTGGAATTGCCTGTTTAAAGCTTTCCAAAGTAGGGTGCTGTTTTCTCTACCCAAAATCATCAATCATCACATAACCATTATGTTATACATGAGTAACACCAGCTACCATATGGGATCAAAGACAATAATAGCTGATCTAGAAAGATTAAAAAAATTTTTTTACTTAAAGGGACACTATAGTCACCCAGACCACTTCAGCTCAATTAAGTGGTCTGGGTGCCAGGCAGGGCCGGCCTTAGGGTTGTGCAAGCTGTGTGCGCCGCACAGGGTGCCGACACAGCTCACACATGGCCGAGTGACAAGAGAGCAAAAAACCCAAAAAAACGAGGTGGTGGAGGTGGGGCTTACTGGGAGGCAGGGGCTTATCGCGAGGTGGAGGCGGGGCTTATACCTACCCGAAGTCCCAGGTAACTGCTGCACAGGAAGAGGGAAGCAGGAAGGAATCCCTGCTTCCCCAACAACTAACTGCTTCCACTCTCCCTTCCAGCCATAATGGAAAGATGTAAGTCTGTGTGTGTGTGAGTGTGTGTGTCTGCCTACCTGTGTGTGCCTGTTTGTGTGACTGTCTGTCTTTGTGTCTGCCTGCATGTGTGTGTGTGTGACTGCCTGCCTGTGTGTGACTGTCTGTCTGTGTGTGTGTGTGTGTTTGTGACTGCCTGCCTGCGTGTGACTGCCTGCCTGCTTGTGTGTGACTGACTGCCTGTGTGTGTTACTGTCTGACTGCCTGCTTGTGTGTGACTGCTTGTGTGTGACTGTTTGCCTGTGTGTGTAACTGTCTGCCTGTGTGACTGTCTGCCTGTGTGACTGCCTGTGTGTGTGTGTGTGTGTGTGTGTGTGTGACTATCTGCCCGTGTGTGTGAGACTGTCTGTCTGTGTGACTGTTTGACTGCCTGCTTGTGTGTGACTGCCTGCCTGTGTGTGTGTCTGCCTGTCTGTGTGTGTGACTGTCTGTCTGACTGTCTGTGTGTGACTGTTTGCCTGTGTGTGTGTGTGTGTGTGTGTGACTGTCTGCCTATGTGTGTGACTGCCTCCCTGTGTGTGTGTGTGACTGTCTGCCTTTGTGTGTGTGTGTGTGTGTGTGTGTGTGACTGTCTGCATGACTGCCTGTGTGGCTGTCTGTCTGTGTGACTGACTGCCTGCCTGTGTGTGTGTAACTGTCTGTCTGCCTGTGTTTGACGGTTTGCTTGTGTGTGTGTGTGACTGTCTGTGTGTGACTGTCTGCCTGTGTGTGACTCCAATTGTGTGTGTCGCTGTAGCTGTGCCATTGTGTGTGCCTGTATGTGTGCCTATCAGCGTGAGTGTCTGCATGCCTGTAACCGAGTGTGTATGATTGTCATACACACTCGGTAAGGAGTATGTGTGACTGTCTGCCTGTAACTGTGTGTGTGATTGTGTGCCTGTAACTGTGTGTGACTGTCTGCCTTTAACTGTGTGTTTGGCACTGTGACTGTCTGCCTGTAACTGAGCATGTGTGACTGTCTGTCTATAACTGAGCGTGTCTGACTGTCTGCTTGTAACTGTTTGTTTGACTGTCTGCCTTGGCCTGTGTGTGTGACTGTATATATAAGGCAACTTGTTGGGGGAAGGGGGGCGCTGTGAAGACTTTTTGCACAGGGCGCCTAATGGCCTAAGGCTGGCCCTGGTGCCAGGTCCCTCAGGTTTTAACCCTGCAGATGCAAACATAGCAGTTTCAGAGAAACTGCAATGTTTACATTGCAGGGTTAAGCCAGCCTCTAGTGGCTGTCTTCCGGACAGCCACTAGAGGCGCATCTGCGACGCTGGAGGCATATTATGCCTTCATCACGCAGAGTGTCCATAGGAAAGCATTGAAAAATGCTTTCCTATTGGCAGCTTGAATGCACGCGTGGCACTTGCCGCGCATGCGCATTTGGATCCGCTAATGTCAGCAGAGGGAACTGACGTCGGTGGGGAAGGAGAGGTCACCAGCGCTGAGGGAGCCTGGCGCTGGAATAAGGTAAGCGTCACAGGAGGGGGACCCTGAGGGTGGGGGCACCCTCAGGGCACTATAGTGTCAGGAAAACCACTTTGTTTTCCTGACACTATAGTAATCCTTTAACTACAGTATAGTCATTTTTGCTACTATATTGGCTATAACGTGAATTTTGCAGTTCAATCTCTAGTTCATATCTCTGTTTAGTGAATGCATAGGTAGATGTCAGATTGTATTTTTACGAAGTCTATGTTTTCAGCACTTTGTTTACTATATTTATTTTTTCAGTTAATTTTATAGTTTAATGCTATAATTTAATAATAATTGGTACTTACAAATTAATAAAACAAATATCACAGAAAGCATAGCTATGCGTTTACAATAATTAACAGTTAGTATTAATTTACTTACATAACTGTTTTTTTTTTATATATATACATATATATATATATATTCATTATTACTTGTATCACTACAACTATGAAATTGAAAAATACAGTTTTAAAGGATGTAAAAGTACTTACCCAGTACAAATATAATCATCAGAATTAGTGTGGTGTAAGATATTAGGATAATTTAATATAGTTAATTATTAAATTACTACATAATAATTTTAAAAAATTTCGTTATATATATTCATTATTACTTGTATCAATGCAACTATAAAATGGAGCAATATGGTTATAAAAGATGTAAAAGTACTTACCCAGTACAAATATAATCATCAGCATTAGTGCGGTTTAATAAATTGGAAACCTCATTGTGAATTGGAAAGATGCCTCCTATCATGATATCTCCATCCATATAAGCTACAGCATCTTCTTCAATGCCATAGGACTGAATGCATCTCAAGTTAATATATGCACAAAGAGCATAAAATAAGACATTGTGAAGCATGTCTATTTTAGATATGCAAGGCAAAGCCTTTTATGTGCACTACTATGAAGAAAGACCTCTTAGATATAGTGAAGTAATCTAATTAATATCAAAACAATGAACTGTATTATAGAGTAGTGTGTATAATTATCATTATGCATACTTCCTGTAGAACAAGATCTATGTTTTTTTGACATATTTACATATTTCTTTGAATGTCAGGTTAAAACATGAAGATATTCTCTGATCAGTATGTTTAAAAGAGAATAATAAATGCTGCTTATTACTTTATTGTATAGAATATCACAGTCATTTCTATTTTTTTTTTTTTAGAATTAATTTTATTAGGAAGAATATGTTGAGATTTTTCTTTTTTCGGATGTCTGGCCACCTGCAAATTCCATATCTTAACGGTATGTTTCAAGCACTAACCGTGCAACAGAGCATTTTACATTTTTGCTTAATATTAAATACATGATTGTAAAAAAAATAATTAGTTGCCAAGAATTTTCTTTGTTTTCTCTTTTTTCTCTTATACGTGTTATGTTCCACAGTTTGCATTGAGATTGCTACTCTTATTTTTTATGTTGAATTCCTAGTCTTAATTAAATTAAAACTTTAAAGGTTTTTAAAAAGGTGGTCAAGCACATATTTCTGCAAGCATTATCCCATAGGTAATAGGGAGGAGTTGGGCAACTACAGGCCAGCAAGCCTTACTTCAGTAGTGGGGAAAATAATGGAAATCATGTTCAAGGATAGAGAGAATACAAAGACAGCGAGAGTAAATCTTTAATGGTTGTAGGGTAATTAGGACATAACCCAAGACAGGAATAATAAGGAAGATTAGAGCGGACTTTACAAAGAACAAGGCCAGTACTAATCTTATCACCCTGATGGAAGCTACTAATCCAATACTAGACTTAGTGCCTTAAAGTATAAAAACAAAAAACTGTGGATTTTATTAGATCCATAACTGGATAAATAAGAGACACAAAGACAAAATTAACAGTATAAACATAAAGTGCAAAAAAATGGTTAAAATAGGACCAGCTATTGGAGCCTTGTTTTAGTATCCAAAATGAATCCTCGCTTAGGATGTAGACAAATATTGGTTCACCAAATACAATGCTGCAAATAGTTGCGATGCAGGGGTCTCAAAATAGGTCTACAGTTTGGAATGATAGGATACTATCAAAGGGTAAAGTATAAAGAGAATGAATATATATTATGACAAGTGGTCAGCAGGTAAATTTCAAATAAGATTATGCATGTATATCTCTGGATTAATAGTACGGCTAAATTAGGATGGTCGGTACAGTCTCTTATAGTGAGGTATAGGGGGTATATGGGGAAATCCAAAGCAGCAAAACCCATATTGATAATACCGATCGGGAAGCTAACGATGGAGAGATAAAGAAGGAAAAAAAAAAAGAATATATCCCAGTTAGTCAAAGCACAATTAGGTAGTATGATATAATTATTTGCAGAACCTCAGACCTTTTGTCTGTTTAGAGTGTTCTAAGAAGTATATCCTGCTATAATAAATATAGCTAGTAGTTTGACAAGAGCAATGGTAAACAGATGAGAGTACGATTTAGTTCAACTGATGCATTGATACTGCAAAAAAGTTTGCTAGACTGGCTAGAAATACAGAAATGATTAGGCAATCATCAAGGGGCAGAACCACTAGGGGTCTGTTAATTCTGTGGAGAGATGAAATTACCATACAGCCTGATAGTCTGTTATTTGCTGCTAGTAGCCATTGCTGGTCTAGTGGAGACTATTACAAAGGGTTAACTACCTAATATTTGCTTCAAGTCAGCCTCTGATTTGGGTATACATATGATAGCTAACTCTTGATCAGCTGCCTCAAGGCAGCCCCTGGTCTGGCTACAACAAAAACAGCTACCCAGTAGTAAAGATACTCCCACGGTCCTACGAAATTAAGTCAAAGCTAAGGAGGCATCCAGTAGTGGTCCTAGACTAAGAACAGAAACCCACAAGTGTGGAGTCTAGCCCAACGCGCGTTTCGGCACTGACATGTGCCTTTTTCAAGAGTTGGATTAACACTGATCGTGCTGCCTTGTGTAGCCGCCAAGGCACGCCCCTTTCCGTGATATCAACGACATCCGCAAATAGCAACCACAGGGGGTGGGCAGCTTTCTATGAGTGGCGTGTATGTACTAGAGCACAAAGAGGATGCTTAGATATTAACTCCTCCAGTGCCAGGAAATCAATTAAATTGCAATCCTCTCATAAATTAAAGGGATAGTAGATTGAGTTTAAAAGCTTGATTTAAGCAGCAACAAATTTGATCTTTTTAGTTGGCAGGACAATAAGTATATGTTAATTAGGATATTAAAGGGTCTATGTTTGCTGAATAGTCTTTTTTTTTTCTTTTCTTTTTTTTAAACATCAGAGCTAGGTATGAATATCACCATTCAATATTAGATTTTACTTTCATAACATGTTCATCATTTGTTAATATCCATCTTTTAATCTACTCTACCTTTACTTCACTTAATTATTTCAGTGTTCTATTTCTACCTCAAACAAAAAATTATCACTCACTCAATCATAGACACCAGACACAAAAAAATAAAATAAAAAAAGAACAATTTTTGATCCCTAACTACTTTTTTATTGCTTGATTTATTACCTATGTCTTGCTCTATACAGTGATGAATAAGAGCTACCATTACTCTTTTTCTTTTTGTCAATTTCATTTTCTCTGCCTTCTTCCTTTCTTTTTTCTCTATCCCTTTATCCCCCTTTATCTTTCCTTTCTTATTTTTCCTCTTGCTCTTCATTACCCTCTTTAGTGTGTTGATACTTATTTAGCCAAGGACTCCATAGGGTGTTATATTTATCTAATGTTTGATAATTCAGATAAAATCCTCTTTCCAAATCTCCTTGAGACTTTACCTGATTTCTAACCATATTCCAGCACATTTTGTCTTTTGATTTCCAATTTCGCGCTATAGAAATTTTCATAGCTGAAAAGATTTGTATAATCATATAACTATCCTTAAATTCAAATTCTTCCAAATCCATATGTAGCAATGCCCTCTTTGCAGTTGGAGCTATCTTTATTTTCAATATCTCAGAAATAACAACAAAAATAGTTTTCCAGACTTCAGTTGTCTGACTACAATTCCACCATATATGCAAATAGCTACCATTTTGATCTCCACATCTCCAGCATAATATATTCTCTGTGCTCTTAAATTTTGCTACTATGGTAGGTACTAAATACCATCTATAATTCAGTTTTAAATGTGTTTCTTGTAATGTTAAACAATGTGTGACTTTCCTAATAGACATAAGACTGTTTACCCATTCTTTACTATCGAAGGTTGCTTGCAGTTCACTTTGCCATGCTAATAATACTCTTGATATTGCCCCTTGTTCTAGGGCAGTGATGGCGAACCTATGGCACGTGTGCTACAGGTGGCACGCCGGGCCCTCTCTGTGGGCATGCAGCAATAGCTCGCCATCAATGCAGAATAAGCACCTGCCTGTCGAAACGGCAGGCGCCTACTCTGCTTTCTTGTCCGGAAGCAGGGGGGAGGGATCGAGGAAGCAGCTCTCCTGTCCTCCCGCGAGCTGTGTGGAGTGTTGCCTCGCGTTACCATGGCAACTCTCCACACAGCATCATGCAGGAGGACAGGAGAGCTGCAGGACCTGTCCTCCTGTCCTGCATACTTACCACCACCGGACCACCAGGGATGGCTGTGTCCCCCCCCTCCCCTTCACCAAAGGTAAGAAGAAGGGAGGGGGGATACTGACTTAATATTGCTTTAAAAAAATAATAAAAAAATGTTTTAATGTATCTTCAACCCCCACCCCCCACACAGCACCCCGACCCCCCCACACACAGCACCCAGACCCACAGCACCCCTTCCCCCCACACACATCACCCCAACCCTAACCCCCACACACAGCACCCCTAACCCCCAGCCCCCACACAGCACCCCTACCCCCACACACACAGCACCCCTACCCCCCACACACAGCACCCTTCCCCCACACAGCACCCCTACCCCACACATGCTTCAAAAATGTTTTAATGTATCTTCAACCCCAAGAACACCACCCTAGCCCTCCACAGCACCCGACCGCCCACACATACAGCACCCCACCCACACACCTTTAATCCCCACACACACACAGCACCCCTATCCCCACACACACAGCACCCTATCCCCACCCCACACACACAGCACCCCAATCCCCACACACACACAGCACCCCTATCCCCCCCACACACACAGCACCCCTACCCCCCCACACACACACAGCACCCCTCACACACAGCACTCCACACCCTGACACATACACTGCACCTCTCAATGCAGTATATGTGTGTGTGTATTCAGCAGTCTTTATGTATTCAGCAGTGTGTGTGTATTCAGCAGACTGTGTGTGTATTCAGCAGACTGTGTACTCAGTGGACTGTGTGTGTGTGTATTCAGCGGACTGTGTGTGTATTCAGCGGACTGTGTGTATGTTTGTGTGTGTATATATTTAGCAGTCTGTCTGTGTGTCAGTCGGTGTATGTATTGCATTTGTTGGAGATACTAATAAATATGAACTTAATTTTATCTATTTATATAGTTTTTACCGCTATATTTTGAATATTATTTTCTAGATTTACAAGATAGGTATTTTTAATAACTTTATCTTTTATTAGAAGTTTTTTCTTAAACCTCATGCACCCGTTAATAATATTATTAAGAATACTTGAAGTATTGTATCTAGATATATTTTTTATCTCATTATGATGAGCCCATAGAATAATTTCTAAATTCTTGATTTTTAGTAATTCAGATAATATCAAATACCAATCTTCTTGTTTACAATTATCAATTTGAAATTTATGAGCTTGAGTAACCATCACTACATTAGCATAGTTTTCCATTTTAGGTAAGCTAAACCCTCCTTGATGAACTATAGTATTAATATAGATCCAAATATTGATCTTTGTTATATTCAGAGGAAGCCCAAATTATTGTTACAAGTGCACTTGCAGAAGCACGAATTAGACACCAGACACCTGTTGGTATTCAAAATAAGCCTCTGTCGTTTATTCGTCAGCTGGGTTTTTATACATTAAAAAGTAAGTGCTTACATGCAAATACTCTTAGGACAGTAGTAGGAAGAGAGTGAAAGGGTAAAAGGAGTAGAGATAAGACATAGGGATGAACATGTACATATAACAAATAAGTTCAGAGAAAGAGAAAGAACAGAATGATTAGAGAAGATACATCTCAGGTGGGGGCTATCTGCGTCTGGAACTAGACATATATGGTCTTAAGTGTCATTTTAAGCATCAAGCATTTCCTGAGTCCAAGTTAGCCAGTTTTAATATAGGATATCATTATACAACACTTATAAACTTGAGCCTTGGAATTAAGATAAATCCTATCACAGTATATAATATGTTTGTACAGATCCTATGTTTTTTTTCCCCTGCCATATAAACTTTTCTGTAATTTTTTGAAAATAATCGCAATATTTTATGGGAATTTTAAGGGGAATCATACGTAAGCGACATAACCAGTTGGGGAATGCGTAAGCTTTTATTATACTCATCCTGCCCATCCATGAAACAAAAAAATATTTACAATCTGCCAAATTCTTTTCATATTCCTTAATTAAAGCCAGATAATTAGTTCTCCAAATATTTTCAACATTGTCTTTTAAGATTATCTTTAAGTATGTAATCTCTGTTTTATTCACCAAAAGCCCATATTGTCTTTGAATTGTATGTATAGTTTCTTCTTCTATTGCTATTGACATAATTTCAGATTTGTTTTTATTTACTTTATAATTAGACAGAAAACTATATGTATCTATCTCTTAAAACAAATAAGATAATTATATTTCTCGGGAACTAAGAGTCACCAACACATTGTCTGCATACATGATTAGTTTGCACTCTATTGTGCCTATTTTTATACCCTTAATGTTTTTATTGTTACATATAATATTAGCAAGTAGTTCCAGAGACATAATATAAAGCATTGGAGCTAACGGACATCTTTGTCTTGTGCCGTTCTTAATATTCAGCCAATTCGAGCAGAATCCTTGACCTATTACTCTAGCAGATGGAGATGCATACTAGGCCATGACAGAGTCAATTAAGCCATCCCCCAGATTAAATGCTCTCATGGTTTCTTCGAGAAACAGCCAATTGACCCTGTCAAAAGCCCTTTCTGCATCAATAGACAACATTAACATCGGTTGTTGTTTTTGCTTTTGTAAAATCAATTAGATGAAGTATCTTCCTTATATTACTGTTTGAATGACGGGATCTCACAAATCCTGTTTGATCCGTTCCAATTATCAAGGGCAGAGTTGTGTCAATTCTCTCAGCCAATATAGCCGAGTATATCTTGGTGTCTGAATTGGTTAATGATATTGGTATGTAGTTTGCTACCCCTGTGGGATACTTATTTTGCTTTGGAATAGGCAGGATGGATGCCTGAAGCATATCTTCTGGAAATCTTTTAATTTGTTTTATTTCATTAAAAAGGTTTGTCATATGAGGAGACAATATTTCAGATAGTTTCTTATTTAATATATTAGACATTCCATCCAGTCCTGTGTCTTTATTTATTTTTAATTTTTTTATAGCCTTTTTGACTTCTATTATTTGAAAGGGAGAATCTAAGATTTCTCTTTGTTCCTGTGTTATTGTCGGTAACTTAGTTGTAGTTAAATACTCTTTAATTCTCTGTCTGTTTTGTTCTTGCTGGGGAATATTTATAGTATAAACTGTTGGAATAATTCTAAAATGAAGCTCCAATTTTCTCTGGGGAGTTATGGACTTCATTATTATATACTATTTAAAAAATTCTAGATTTTAAATTCTGTTTCTTAACTTGATTAGTCAGCAATCTATTAGGTCTATTACCCATATAGTACATTTTTGTTTCATTCTTAATAAGGTTTTATTTGCTTTCTCTAATAGCTGTTTTCTACTCTCCTCTTTAAACTGATCTATTTTGATTTTAACCAAATCAGAAAAGTTTGTATTGAATTCCCTTTTCAATTTTTCCAATTGGATATGCAAGTTCGGTAACGATTTATAATAATTTTTTTTCTGATGTGCATCTAGTTTAATTATTAGCCCTCTAATTACAGATTTTACCACATGACAGGAGGCTTCATATTTGCATAATCTTTCTTTACTTAACAACTCCAGTGTAGCAGTTACCCCATGTAGCAGAGGGGTTTCAACCGCCGGAGGGTGTCCTTTTCCCGATCAGTGAGGAGGATTCTCAGCATCCAGTCGTGATCCAAGCGAAGAAGCTCTTACAAGAGCTAGTGTGAATAGCTGTATAGCGGGTACTCCCAATAAGAGACAGGACTCTAGATTGAGGGTGAAGTAGAACTGAGGTTTAATGGCAGGTACTCTCCTTTTATGAGGTGCTCCCATGCAAGGGAGACACCCACAGACAATTAGACATTAACCAATCAGACAATGGTTACAACCCACAGATTCCCTCCCCTCTGCTTGGGAGATAATTGAGTTTCTTACGGTATCTACTCAATTATCTCCAAGCTAAAACATATATTTTTGTATGCATTTTTATAACTTTATGATTTTTCATCATACATGAATAAAACTTATATTTTTATGAACAACACAACTTGGGGACAAACATATTCAAAATTCGTACAAATCCGTTCAGTGGTTCCAGAAATATTGAAAAGTCTCTTTGGACCGACTGCATGCCTGTTTGCATGCCCAAAACAATTCCACAGATTCAGGTTGTGCGGTCGGTCTATTTCTGCCTTGAAAAATAACAATAATGAGTCCCATCCGAAAGCGGCGTTCGAATAGTCGAACGCACTTCGACTTCTGTTGAAGTGTCGAAGTAAAATGGGGTTAAGTTTCAGCGGTGGTCGTTAGTTAAGTGGCAGTCTATTTTACATGAAAAAGATGACAAAGTCCCAATCGAACATGCGTATGAATCTTCAAATGGGACTTAGTCTCCAGTCGCAGTGTCGAAGGGTAGGGGAAGGTACAGGTCAGCAGTGTTCATTCAAATGTGTGGCCGATTTCCGTTCCAAGGATTTGACAGCACACACCGCCACGTGTTCGATTGTCTAATGGTGGCCACTTCGACTACTTCGGCACTTCGGCACTTCGGCTGTATCCCAAGTGCCATATCAAAGGTACCCATTCTTTGCACAGCACAGTTAAAGGGCCAGAAACAGTCTTTGTTCTTGGGTGCAGCGCAATGTGGATGATGGCAGGAAAACAAAAGGTAGAGGTTCCCAGGCAACATGGTAAGAGGGTGTTACAACATATATTACAGATCCAATGAAAAACAGGGGGATCTGTTACATCCAGTAGCACAGATCAATCAAAAGTTTTAACCAATCAGAATCAAGAAACATTTCTACATATGTCTCTGTGGTGTCTACTGTCACGGCAAGGGTGTATAATTTATTATGACACTATGGAATATCATCTTTTAATGTGATTTCTTGTAGTAAATGGCACAAATTACAGAGATGCTATTGCTGAGGTCAACAGGGGTTACATCTTTTGAAGCTGGGACCCCCACAGAGGGCAGATGACAGAAGGGGTAGCGTGAATGGCATAGGAATGTGAAAAGGATTTTACTGTATGGATGTGAAGTCTGCAAGGTGTGAGGTTCTACACTTGGAAAAAGTCTGAATGTCTCTTCATCCATTTGGCCTGTACCTTGTAAGTGATGAGTAAATCTCTTTGATATGTAAATGCCATTAGCTTTGTTCCAGTATCATATCCAAAGGAAGGACAAAAACATTCATATTTACCCCCACAGAATAATAATTAAGCCTCATTTTTGTTATATTTGGAATGTGACAAGCGCCATCTTCTAACCAAGTCCAAACATGACTGGCCTAACTTGACTCTAGGGAAAGGAATTGTGATGTCCGTCCTATTGGATCGTGGGTGGGACGTGCAACATGTCTATGGAATGGGAAAATAATAACAAATTTGTAGATGCAATTATTATTTCTGTGGCAGGTACAAAAAATAAGATAGAGTCAAATGTTTCCATTTGGATTGACAGTGGTCTGGAACAAAGGAGGTGGTCAGTTATTATTTCTGTAGGTACGCCTTAACTCCACCCCTGGGCAAGACTTGATAAACAACAGGGTATATATCTAATGATCCTGAAGGGTGTTTGTGTACTTGCTTGGGGCCAAGATCTAATTTTGGGTGAGTCACCATCTTTCCTTGCCAGAGACCCCCTGGACAGAAGTTGTACTTTGAAAACCTAAGTGAGTAATTAGGACTTCTGTATTTTATCCTTTTTGTTTTTATTTGTTGTTGGTGTAAATAATTTGTTTATCATATATTTTTATATGCACTGTGACTATCTTTTGCTCATAATAAACATTCATTTATTAAGTTTTGCCTTTGTCTGGTTAAGAATC
>CAKOES020000382.1:0-30376 GCA_933207985.1 Pelobates cultripes
CAAAAAACTATCTGATCCTGTGTTTATTAATTTTTCATCAGAGTGTCCTTTATTGCTTTCTTATTGCTCAAATGTTAGGAATTGAAGTATATATGATGTGTCATATAAGCAATACACAATTGTGAACATCTATAGAACATCCCTAGTGTCTTTAAGATATGATCCGGACAAATACATAAACAGCTGTAGAATCCTATCAAGGAAGACCATTTGTTGCCGCAAAACCTAATTTGTGCAAGCATGATCAGTCTTCCTGGAGGATTACACAAATATTGTAGATATTTGGAAGAATGCAGAGAATTGGCATGACTGGTTTGTCTGTATGAGATAAGCATGAAGATTCACATCAATCAAACACTCCTCCTTTGTATTATCTACAATTGTTTCAATCTCATTCACTAGTTCCCTTATGTGATCCTTATCACATTTCATGTACTTGGTATAGTCACTCAACTGTCTCATCACCTCAGGCATATACTTGTATTTATCCCTGTTGACCACTATCCAACCTTTATCAACAGGTTTAATCATGATGCCCTGATTGTTTAGTAATCTAGTGAGAACTGCCCTTTACTTCTGGCTGATTGGGGCTGTGGTGTCTAGGCTTAGAGGCTAAGTGTAACATAATTTTTTCCCAATGTATGAAGCACTGTGCACACTCACGGTGCACACAATCATTTAAAGGATTCTATCCTTTTGATTTTTAATCAAGCTTATGAGCAGGCTTACAACTACTAAAATAAAAATGGATAAGGATGGACATTGACAAACACACTTATGTTTACCCTTTAAGTTTATTGAACGTATTTAAATAAAAATATAAAACATACTGTATGTTAAATGTTTTATTATTGCCCAAAGTTGAAAATTGATTTTCAGCAAATCTACTAACTTCCTAAAGCACTAATACAATGACAATTTAATAAACATATTTTGCAAAATAATTTAATGTTAATATATTAATTATCCTACAGAAAGCATTGTTTTTTTCCACTGTCATCTCAGTTGATAATGAGTACTGAGTAAGTATTCCCAGAAGCTTGTCTTTACAAAATGCTTTTAGTTTGATAAAATTGCATTAGAAGATACTTAAATGATTCATTGTTTTGCATCTGTATCATCAGTCCAATATAATTACTCCAAACTACAGTTGATGGACAGCGGTATTTTTTATTTTATTCAAGAGACACACTTTAGCCACCCATAATTACATGTATGCAATGTACTTTGACTATTAATTAGTTATTTAGATGAGTTTACTCCCAAATCTTATGTTATTTAAATGAACACTATAGCGTCATGAATACAGACATGTGTTCCTCACACTATAGTGCTGAAATAAATCATGAGACCCCCAGCCTTCCATTATGTTGAGATAAAAGATGATTTTACTCACCTTTTCTCCAATGCAGCCAGACATTGGTTTGTATTGGCCCCAAATATATTTGTATACTATTCTCACCACCCTTCAGATGCAACATATTCCTAAACTGAACAGATTTACATTTGTTAGCCTTTTTTCATAGCTACAATCTTCCATTCCCCTAATTAATTTTGTAGCCAGCTTCTGCACTTTTTCTAGTGCCATGATATTCTTCTTTAAAACAGTGCCCAAAATTACATGGCATATTCAAAGTGTGGACTTACCATTGAGGCAAAATTATATTCTCCTCCTCGGAATTAATGCCCCTTTTTATATATGACAATACCGTACTAGCCTTTGCAACTGCTAATTGAAATTGAACATTGCTGCATAGTTTGTTGTCTATAGTAATTTCCAAATCTTTCTCATGTGTTGAGAAACTCACTTATTTATGATGTATTTATGATATATGTTGCTTTTTAAATTCTTCACCCTGAAATGCATAACTTTGCATTTATCCACATTAAATTCCATCTGCAACTTGAATGCTCAATCTGCAACATAGTAATATGCTGCTCACATTATACTATTTTACCTAGTTTGGTGTCACTTTATTGCCTATGTCAAGTTCATTTATAAATAGGATGAGTAGAAGTGGTCCCAGAACAGACCCTTATGTAACATCACTTATCACTTTTGTTCAGCTTGAAAATGTTTCATTGAAACAGGCCGCATCCATTTTTTTTAACCCCCTCCTGACTCCACTACATTTTATTGTCCACCTAGTCACCCACAAATGTCTCTAGGTCCCCTATTTCACTTTTTCTTTTAACCTTTTTTACTTCTTTATTTCTGGTGCGGATCTAGGTCCAATGCGCCACCATCTTAGTGTTGCTAGATGAATAGGGAAGGACCCCCCTTATTATTTTGAGCTCCCACCCAACACTAGTGGGTGGGAGAGACAGTAGGTCCCTCTTATCACTTAGAGCCCCCATCCGCTGTTAACCGATTGGATGAAGCGATTGAGAAAAGGTAAGTTCAGCATGAAAGTGCCACTTCAATGAAAACGTTTTCTACTCTATCTTTAACCCCTTAAGGACACATGACATGTATGACATGTCATGATTCCCTTTTATTCCACAAGTTTGGTCCTTAAGGGGTTAAGCCTATGTGCTACCCAATAAAAATAATTTTCATCTAGACCATTACTTTTTTTTTTAATTTGAATACTAGCATATTGTGACATCATATTGAATGCCTTAGCAAAATCCAAGTAGAGCATATCCACTGCAACACTCTGATCAATACTTCTACTTACATCTTCATAGAATGCAATTAAGTTAGTTTGGAGTGATCTATGTTTCATACAGCTATGTAGATTTTTGCTAATTGGTGTTCCCAATGCATTTATGGATATTATCCCTTTAAAACCATTGAAATATGTTCCCACCCATAGACATTAAGCTCACTGATCAATAATTTACAGGCAGAGATTTTGAACCATTTTTGAATATATGAACAACATCTGCCTTTCTCTAATCCTCCGGTATGATTCCTGAAAGAAAAGAATTAAAAACAGAGATTAAAAACAGAGGTTTGCTTATTTCCACACTTAGCTCCTTAAGTATACATGGGTAAATACCATCTGGCCATAGAGCTTTGCTTCAATAATTCTCTTTAGTTGCTGCAGCACCTTGTCTTGAGTCACTCAGTCATAATACTCCTGTATGTTTTTGCAGCAGTCATTTGCTGCAGTCTCCTGTACGGAAGAAACATAATTAAATAAAATGTCTGCATTTTCCTGATCATCATTAACACACCAATCTCTGATATCAGAGAACCTACACTTTTCTTTTGTTTCTTTCTTTTTAAATATATGTACTTAAAATGATGGTGGCAAGCTAGATCAGCAATATAAATGCTGCCTATGACTGTGCTAATATGCAAAACACGGCTAAAATATTGCCTGGACTAATGGGTATTCAATATCAGCCTCTACTGCAAAGTAAATTCTGAGTTACCAAAATTCAATTACTATATATCTGATTTAACAAAAATAGGAAATGAGAGTAATTGATTGTAATTTGTTTCTTTACATTGTTTATTTTTGTAGTGCTTTGAAGGAACAATATGCAAGTAAAGACATTTTGACAATACAAGGTTAGCATGAGAGAAAAAACATTATATGTCAAGGTTTCAGCACCATTGTTTGATAATAAAGGAGGAAAAAGACATTTCAGCCAAAATATTTGCAACAGTAAGTATGACAGGTGTTGCTGAACAAACATCATAAGTTATTCTGCACTTTCGTAATTATAGTAGAACGCAAATAGGGTCAGGCATAAAGCAAGTCAAGAGATTCACAAGAAGGGAAAAAACTAACCACTTGGGAGAAACATATGCTAAGTGACAAGGTAAACTATTAGGATTTAACAGCATGTAGAACACAACACTGGGACTCTTTGTCATATAATGATGCAGCATCACACTAAGTAAGGTTTAAACTAAAATCTAAAGAAAAGCGATTTCACATAAAAGAAAGGACACAAAAGTTTCTAGGGAGCATAGCTAGTTAATGTTAGGCAGCTATAGCCATCAATATGTGATCTTTGACTTAGGTTGGCAGCCTGGGTGGTAGGCTCCAGGCCTAGACGAAGGCCTGCATTGTAAAGCCACGGACTTAAGAGCTTGTGTAGTCTAAATCCTTCCCTTTTGGGACACTGCAGGAGACTTGGTTGGTCGGTTGCCGCTGGTGGCATGCGGTCTCCTTGCTACATGGTTGATGCGGTGTGGTAAAACATCTTGTGGCCCTCAGCCTAGATGGGTAGATGTTGTGAAGAGCTTGTGCTTGTGTGTGGTGGGTGTCCCATTCCACATCTGGTTACTTTCTCCTCGATTTCCTGCTTGATGCTGGGGTGGGGATGGTGCTGTGTCAGCCTCAATTGCTGCTCAGAAATGGTTGAAGATTTCATCCAGCTGTTTTAGTGTTTGCTCCACATAACTCTGTTTATGCCCATGAGGTAAGGACGCATCCACCATCTTCTTAGAAAATCCAGGCATCGTGTGAGTTAAGGAAGTGTCTGTTTCTGGAATCAGCAGAGATAAGTAGCTGGCCAAGTGGGGATCGGGCTAACCCTTGCCGGTCAAAAGGGGGGGTTATGTGGCTGCCAAGTAGTACCGTGTGGAACCGGGGCAGCTAAAGGTGCAAGAGCGGCCGCCTCTCCCACCAGAGTACTCCGCTAAGTCCCTCTAGCGATAATAGCTTGCAAGCTTGCAATAGAACCACTCGAGGGCACCCCGTTTGGTTAAAAAGACAGGTAGTCCACAAATCAGGCAAAAAATAGGTGCTAGGTGTTCAGTATCTTATAGATTGCTTATTTCCACACTTAGCTCCTTAAGTACACATGGGTCAATACCATCTGGCCCCGGAGCTTTGTTACAGTAATTTTCTTTAGTTGCTGCAGCACCTTGTCTAGAGTCAAGAGATGAGCTCCTACACAAATCATCCTGCTGCCATGTGGTGCAGGCCCCACCCCTGTAATCTTTTTTTTAATTTTGCTATTTTATAATAAATTTAAAAATGGGAAGTAATTTCAAGTTTAAAATAGAAGACTTATCCAAAAAGGAAAGTGACAAGTTAGTGGACAATTGTCCCCCCCCTTTAACTCTGTCTAGCACTAATGTTTCCTACATCTCCAGTCAATAGTGTCAGTGGTAATCCTTCAGTGGGAAAAAAACCACAATGCTAAATTAGCATCTTCCATCGGTGTCTGCAGTGATGGCAAACACTGCAATACTGAGTCAGACAGGGCAAAACCATTAAAAAAGTAAGGTAACATTTCATTATTAACCCATAATATCAAAATATCTTACTAAAAAAATGTTTAATTTATTAACCACAAATAAGTAAATTAGTACTTACAACGCTTTGCTAAAACTGATTATTTCAGTGGAGATTGGGTTTTAACAAATGCAACATGTTAAGTCGTACTGATGGACATGATAGAAGGGGCCCAGGAGAGCACATTCCTTAACCCCTTAGTGACCACACCGTTTTTAAAATTTTCTTACCGCTACGGACCAGGGCTGTTTTTATGTTTCTGCGGTGTTTGTGTTTAGCTATAATTTTCCTCCTACTCATTTACTGTACTCACACATATTATATAGCATTTTTCTTGCCATTAAATGGTCTTTCTAAAGATACCATTATTTTCCTCATATATAATTTACTACAAATAAACTATAAAATATGATGAAAACATTTGAAAAACACATATTTTCTAACTTTGACCCCCAAAATCTGTTACGCATCTACAACTGCCAAAAAACACCCATGCTAAATAGTTTCTAAATTTTGTCCTGAGTTTAGAAATACCCAATGTTCACATGTTCTTAGCTTTTTGCCATTTATAGGGCTATAAGTACAAGTAGAACATTGCCGTTTCAAATATATATTTTTAAAATTTATCAGTAGTGACATTTTAACACTGTTATTTGTCATAAATTTCTGAATCACACCTCACATGTACATATTTTTTTTCAAGTAGACTATTTTACCTAGTTTTTTTTAGTAGCCACAAACACTGACCAAAGTTAGCATTTATATTTGTTTGTGTGTTAAAAATGCAAAAAAAACAATTATGAACGCTAAATTTGGCCAGTGTTTGTGACTAAGTGGCTACTAAAAAAGACTGAACATACCCTATTTGAAATACCTTGGGTCTTCATTTGCAAATGGTATGCCATCATGAGGGTAATTCTCATTCCTGGGCTACCATATGCTCTCAAAGGCAACATAACAAATATGACAACAGAAATGCAAGCCTTGTATTTGACTCTGTAACTTTCAAAAACACTATAAAACTGGTACTGTTATACTCAGGAGACTTTGATAGACACAACTATTGGTGTTTCAAAACAGTAAAACGTATCACAACAATGATATGATCAGTGAAAGTGCAGTTTGTGTGTGAGAAATGCAAAAAACACCACTTTCGCTGACAATATCATCGCTGTGATATGTTTTACTGTTTTGAAACACTAATATTTGTGTTCAGCGAAGTCTACCGAGTAAAATAGTTCCCCCCCCATGTACAGGTTTTAGGGTGTCTTGGAAAGTTACAGGTTTAAATATAGAGTTAGCAAAATAAATTCTCTGGACTTTCGGCTGGGTTGTCAGACAGGTCCACCATATTGCAATCAATAAAATGACTTAATTAAATTTAAAAAAAAATTACATAAATATGCACGTAGAATTTAAATATATATACATATTTATACATTTGAAGTCTACGTGTATATTTATGAAATTATTTATGTAATTAAATATATGAACAAATGTATATTTTGTATTATTTTAATTTAATTATATATACATAGGTGTATATATATAAGTGTATTAATATATATATATATATATATATGTATATATATATATATATATATATATTAATATCAAAATTCAGTTGGAATAAAACTACACATATATATATATGTCTTGATAAAAGTCCGGCGAGGACTGAAAAGTTGACACTTCCAATGTGATGATTTTGTTGCTGAAATAAACAGCGCTATTTGCAATATATCGAGTCCTGTGAGTGCTCTCCTTTAAGGTATTATAAATATATATATATATATATGTGTGTGTTTTCATTTTTAAAAAATTATTTTTAATTAATTAATTTTTTATAATAATATATATACAATATATGTAGTTATTATATATTATATATATACGTGTGCAAGTTTACTCTAAGTGTATTTTTATATTAATATAGGTATATATTAATAAAAAATACACTCAGTATGACATTATATATAATATATATATGTATATATATATATATAAAATGTATATATATATATATATATATATATATATATATACATATTATATATAGATATAATATATGTATATATATATATATATATATATTTATTTTTTTTATTTTTTTTAATTCATTAACTTTATTTTTTATTTTCAAACTTATTTTTTACTTTTTCACCAGCAGGGGGACTGCCTGTCAGTTCAGGCTCTCCGCCTGCAGGCAGCACTATGGACGACTATTGCGGTCATGTGATCGCTCTCTCAGAGTGATCACATGGACCGTGGGGTCCTTATTTGCCAAGGGGGCACTGTCTGGGCTGTCAGACAGTCCCTCCAGATGGAGAGGAAGACTGATCGCCGGTGGGGAAACTAGGTACGTCCGGGGTCCTGTGGGTCCTGGGGGGTATGTATTTTTATTTTTTTATTTATTTTTTTTATTCATTTATTTTTCACTGAGTGCCCTGACCCCTTGAGGCACTCAGCACACAGGCAGAGCATCGGAAGCCTGCCTGATGGCTTCCGATGCTCTGCTACACTGTCGGGCGCCACGTGTGGCAATCCGGAAGTGATCGCTCCAGAGGAGAGATCACCCGGTGGCCCGGCTGTCAGGGGAGGTAATATCGTAAGAGTGGCTGGAAGTGACACAATCACTTACAGCATTGAAATTTGCAGCGGGTGTATCAGGTATCAGGTGCGCCTGAGGTCATTAACGACCGTTTTTTGTTGGACTACCTGATATGTCCGCGATCAGTAAGGGGTTAAATAAGATGGGGTGGAAAAAGGTTTTCACAAAAAAAGGAGAAACAATGGTAATACAAATCCAGGTTCATACTGTCATGAATTTAATGGTAAATGAATGACTTCACATGGTGTTAAATGGTGTACAATTTCTTTGAAATAATCTTGCCTTATTGAATACCTTTTTGTGCTCTGATCGTCTTCTTCAGATCTCTAATCTGTTCTTTACTAGAGTTAAAGTTCCTGTAAAATTGTACTATTCTCAAACTTTCTTCTTCGAAAGGTCATTTGTTACAAATAACTGCTTGTGACACTCCCCTTCAAAAATACCCCTGAATTTAATTAGCTAATAATGCTTCAAAAAATTAAAAACAAAATTATTAGGCAATTGACAACCCACTCAACAAAACAAAGCTTTTACACACATCTAGTATGTAGCATTAGTGACAGTCATTCAGTGTGGAAACACACTGTGTTCTATCAGCTTCTCCCAACTGTGACTGCAGAGAGCAGGCACCTCAAGACTTAGTCAGATGAGACAAAACCACCACAATAAAAAACAATGAAATGCATCATCATAGCTGCGATTGAACTGGACACTCGCCTCTCCTTCAAATACTGTTTGTTATAAGTAATGTAAATACTGGCTGTGAATAAAAATAAATAAATAACTCCTGTAGCTGCTGCTCCCCTTTTTTAAATGCCTTTTTATTGAAGTGCTTTTCCATGTCTAGTTCATTTCTGTGGTGCCTACTCACTCCACAGGTGATATTGTGAGAAACCGCTGGGTCCTGTGATTTATCCTTACCGAAGGACAGTCACTGACTGTACAGACTGGATGTATGGGATTGCTTTGTTTTTGTCAAGGTGGAAGGGTTGAGCGAGTGCTCAATTGACACCAGTATAAGGCCTGGCAATATTGTAGCGTTTTTTGCATTTTGACACAGTCATAGTCACAATGTTTCCTGTTGTACTAACTATTCAAATGGCCTACGGGAATTTTTTTTTTGGTGCTAAAATTCAGCCAAGCCAAACAGTGGCATTAACTAAATTCAGGTGACCCCAAAAACATTTCTGATGAAGTGTTTTGGAAGAATCAAAATCTTCACCCTGTACAAGTCTAGATGTGAGTGATTTGTTAATCACAATTACAATAAATATAGGATATGAATAATCGGATGTTGTGTAAACTAACATAATTTTATTCAGCAAAAGCAGGTGTATGTGTTGCAAAATGGGTTGGTGCTTGGTGGATTTACTACTATAACATTATTATGTTGGACTTTAAGAAACACTACACTGCACACACTGCACTGCAAATTGCCCACACACATGCAGTGCACACACTAGACGAACACACTAAAAAAAAACTTGAACACCTCGAACTTGACCCGAACCCGAACCACCCTGTAACTTTCCAAGACACCCTAAAACCTGTACATGGGGGGGGAACTATTTTACTCGGTAGACTTTGCTGAACACAAATATTAGTGTTTCAATGGGGACCTGAACTTTTGGCCACAAAAATGCCTCTAACAAACTCCTGGAAAGGGTTAGACAGCTGCAAAAGGAAGTAAAATGGGGGCAAGAGTAGGACAAGTGCCCTGCAAACAAATTTGGATAGGGAAATCACTTAAAATAACATAAAAATACAGCTGAGCCATAAAATAGCACTAGATGGAATCTTTGATTTTAGCTTTGGAAGAACATAAAGCAAAATCTAAAGCATGGCTGTCAGCAGGATCACCAGAATTATCCATTTGAGAGAGGGTTGGAGTGCAGGGTTTATTTTGCAACTCCTAATGCATGGAGAAAAGGCCTCCACAAGCCTCTGCTAATGTGTACCTAGCAGGGGAGGACTGAGACCAGTCTAGGCCCCCGGGCAAACCTAGGCCCTGGGCCCCCTCTATAATCCAATATGTACATGTAGAAACATACATGGGTGTGTGCACTAAAGAATTCATTTTTGTGTTTTGTGAATCCAAGGTTGTGTTTGTGTGAGTAGTGCCACTGTTTATATTTACATGTAGCAGAAGTGTGCGTGAAACAAAAACTCTATATCTTTAAAGACCAGATATGTATTTGTGTGCATTGTAGGAATAGAGTAGTGATTTTGTATTTTGTATAGAACGTCGATGTATTTAGGGATGTGTGAATTAAAAAGAATATTTGTGTGTAATAATAATGTGTGCAGATGCAGTGTTATTGAATATTTGTATGGACTGTGTTAGTAAGTGCAAGAATGCTTTTGTGAGACATGCATGTGTCTGTGTTTGTATGTGTGTACGATTGTACTTCACTGGGTGTTACTGTGTGCATGTATTGTATTTTACCAAATGTCATAGTGTAACTTATCTTCCCATTCACTATCATTCTCGTACAAAGCACTTTTGTCTATCTGATCCCCAGGGGCTTTGCTTGGTGGATCTAGCCCCCCAAAATAAATTTTACATTAAGCTCACCCAATGAACAACCCCAGCGCCATCGTAAAAAAATAATAAAATAAAATAAAAAATATATATGAACATAGCAGTCTAAGGACTTTTTACAAAATTAAAATATTTTTATTACTAGCTATCAATAAAATGTTAGCATTTCATTTTTTAAAGCCAATTTTCCATGAGGAATTAATACAAATGCATAGACACACACTACTACACATATTCAGTCATACACTCACAATTAATACACAATTACACATATACATGCAAACTGTTACACATCCTCAGAGATGCACACACCACATATACCCAGACTTATACACATATACAATATGTTGCCTAAATACACACTCTTACACATATAGACATAAACACATTCAATAAACAAAACAAAAAACAAGGCCCAAACCACTAGCCTATCAGATATTGTTCCTATGGGTTAACCCATACATTCCTGGCCCAGAAGGAGTTAATTATTTATATTATAGTTGCCAAGTAATTCAATCCAGAAGAGGTTAACTTCTTCATATACAAGGGGCTGGGGGATGCCCAATCCTCTGGCCCCAAAATGGTTAATATTGCCTTTTGAAGTGTCCTGGTGTCCCAAAGTCCTAGCCAGCCCTCCTAATAAGTCCTCTCACAGTTTATCCTGTAATAAAATAGTTATACTTACCTGTTGCAGTCTTGATCACTGAGGTTCTCTGGTTTCACAGGAGAAGCACAGCCAGCCTTCCAGGAGCTCTGAGCAGCTTCCACTGTGACTGCAGTGAGAGATCAAGCCACCGGGAGCTGGGCAGAGTATGGAGCTGGCAGCATTTGGACCTAAAGAGTTAATACACAGGTTTTTTTTACAATTTCCCCATTTGTTTCTTCTAAACTCCCTTTTCCTTCCTTAAACTGCTTGTCCTCCCTTCTGTTCAGGCTCGTTTCCGCATTGCCGGGGCTCTGTTTTTGAGAAATGGGGATAAGATGTAAAATCCTATCCCGCCTCCATCCACATACACTGTGACAGGCTGCATTTCATAAAGGAGTTTTAAAAAATACAGGGCTGGCTGGGGTGATCTGCTGATCTTACCATTTGGTCCATAACTTCTACTGCACCCGGGCCCCTGACTGCCACAGGCCCTCGGTCTCTGCCCAAAGTGCCCTAGTGGTCAGTCCGTCCCTGGTACCTAGTTTATACTAAGTGACCCATAGGTTGAGGAGGCGGTGACCGTGGCAGTGGAGGAGGAGGATGAGGTAGCCAACACTGTTTTTTATGGGGTTTTTTTTTAAATTGTGGTAGCCCACAAAATATTGGGACATACAAAAAAAAGAAACATTTGCAGCCTGCCGTTCATTTCTTGCAGCCCTGATGCATGGAGAAATGCTCAACTCCCGATGCATGGAGAAAAGACCTTCACAAGCCTCTGCTAATGTGTACCTAGTTTATACTAAGTGACCCATAGGTAGAGGAGGCGGTGACCGTGGAGGTGTAGGTGGAGGATGAGGTAGCCAACACTGTTTTTTATGTTGTTTTTTTTTTATTTTTTATTGTGGTAGCCCACAAAATATTGGGACATACAAAAAAAGAAACATTTGCAGCCTGCGGTGCTTTTCTTGCAGTCCTGATGCATGGAGAAATGCTCAACTCCTGATGCATGGAGAAAAGGCCTTCACAAGCCTCTGCTAATGTGTACCTAGTTTATACTAAGTGACCCATAGGTTGAGGAGGCGGTGACCGTGGCGGTGGAGGAGGAGGAGCCAACACTGTTTTATATATATATATATATATATATATATTAATTGGGGTAGCCCCCAAAATATTGGGACATATAAAAAAAGACAACTCTGTTGCGCAGAGTAGTTGCTGACATTATAGTTGCACAGGCACTTTGTTGACTCTAGAGAGCCTCGGTCCAATTGCACATCCCCGTGGCGGCGACTTTGCATGCGGATGTCATCCATATCAACTTTCGATGCCAGTTTCTGCACCTACCATGGTGACCACGGGTAACGGGGAATCAGGGTTCCATTCCGTACAGGGACCCTGACAAACAGCTACCACATGCAAGGAAGGTAGCAGGCACGCAAATGACTACCGACACGTGAAGGTAGTGACGACAAATAACAATACAGGACTCTTTAGAGGCCCTGTAATTGTAATGAGTCCAACTTGATATCCTTTAGCTCTGATCCATTGGAGGGAAGTCTGGTGCAGAGCCACTGACCCGTGCGTGCTGCAGCTGAAACTCCACTATCGCCTGCTGCTGCTCGCACAGTCTCATGAGGCGGTGAGCGGGCAGGCCGAAGATACGCTGCAGCGCAGACAAGAGAGCAGCAGCAAGGTGACAATGCCAAAAGCGCGCACAGCCGCTACAGTGAATGTCACATCCTGTTCCAAGTTGCGGATCAGTCTGGTGATGGCTTCTGGTATCAAGTACTCTTTTTACTGAAGCTGCATCAGGGTCCTGGTATGTGCTGGTTACCCTGCACAAGACCCTGCTAATCCATTCTACACTGTGACTCCTAACTTCAACGTCAGGCATACTGGGTCCCGGTCGTCAGACCGCCGCCCAGACAGTGTCTGGGTCCTGGTCACCGGACTGCCCACCTCACTGTGAAACTACGAATGGATCGTTAAATCTGGTACGAACCTGAACTTTGCAGTTCGGGTTCGCTCAACTCCATTACGGATCCTTTGATCGCTACATGTATTACTTGGATAACTGCTAATTCTCGAGCTAATACATGCTGATGAGCGCTAGGGGATGGCCGCTCTGCTTTTGTACCCTTTAAGATGTAGACTTATTGCATCACACTAGCCATGCACAGGTAGATTGTCTGGCACATTGTTTTGGTGTTTGGTTTTTAACTTTGTAGTTGTGTCTTTACACAAAATAGAAATGTATATTAATGCTTCTGTATATGAAGCGATCACAATAACACTTATTTTTCACTGTTTTAAAAAATAAATCAGGCTTCACAAAAATTGGTAATTCACAATATGACATCTGAAAAGCACAAGAAAGGATGCTGTATGATTTATAAAAAAAAAGAACACACTACATAAAGGTCCTGTTCACTAGAGTGTGTAGTCATGAACGTAACCAGTAAAACTTTGTTGTTTACAGCCACTGGTTGGCCCATACATATTTTAAAACTTGTTTAATTTTGTTGTAGCATGACTTGTAGATTTGAAGAGCAGGCCCCAAAATGTACTAATTAGCAGATTAGCACCCAGAAAATTTGAATTTTTACAAGTGCGCTGTAAGCACACTTTTAGACGCTTCTTTTTGACTCTCAGATATGAAGTGCACCCCACTAAAATACTATTTAGCAGTTTAGCACCCAAAAAAATTTAAGTTTTAAAACTGCAATGTGACAGCAGCATTTGACACTTCTATTTGACTCTCACATATGAAGTGCACCGCAGGCCCCAAATGTACTATTTAGCAGATTAGCACCCAGAAAATAAGAATGTTTACCACTGCACTGTAAGCGCACTATTAGACGCTTTGATTTGACTCTCAGATATAATGTACAGTCTGCAAATGTACTATTTAGCTGTTTAGCAGCAAAACAATTAGAATGTTTGCAACTGCGCATTAAGCACACTATTAGACGCTTCGATTTGACTCTCAGATATGAAGAGCAGGCCACAAAATGAACTATTTAGCAGATTAACACCCAGAAAATAAGAATGTTTACCACTGCGCTGTAAGCACACTATTAGATGCTTCAATTTGACTCTCAGATATCAAGTGCACGCCCCAAAATGTACTATTTAGCAGTTTAGCACCAAAACAATTAGAATGTTTACAATTGCGCTGTAACCGCAGTATTAGACGCTTCTATTTGACTCTCAGATATAAAGTGCACGCCCCAAAATGTACTATTTAGCTGTTTAGCAGCAAAACAATTAGAATGTTTACCACTGCGCAGTAAGCACACTATTAGATGCTTCGATTTGACTCTCAGATATGAAGTGCACCGCAGTCCTCAAAATGTACTATTTAGCAGATTAGCAGCAAAACAATTAGAATGTTTACAATTGCACAGTAAGCACACTATTAGACGCTTCTATTTTACTCTCAGTAATGAAGAGCAGGCCACAAAATGTACTATTTAGCAGATTAGCAGCAAAACAATTAGAATGTTTACAAGTGTGCTGTAAGCGCACTATTAAACGCTTCTATTTGACTCTCAGATATGAAGTGCATGCCCCAAAATGTACTATTTAGCAGATTAGCACCCAGAAAATAAGAATGTTTACCACTGCGCTGTAAGCACACTATTGGACGCTTCTATTTGACTCTCAGATATGAAGTGCACCCCACTAAAATACTATTTAGCAGTTTAGGACCCACAAGTTTTAAAACTGCAATGTGACAGCAGTATTTGACGCTTCTATTTGATTCTCAGATATGATGTGCACCCCACTAATGTACTACCCCACTAATGTACTATTTAGCACCCAAAAAATTTACTTTTTAAAACTCAGATGTAACTGCGGTATTTGAAGCTTCTATTTGACTCTCATATATGAAGTGCACCCCACTAATGTACTAGTTTGCAGAATTATTTCATAAGCTGTCCCTATCAGCGGCAGCATCCTCTCCCTACACTAATAAGACCGCATGTTCGTGCGGCGCTACGCCACTCCAGCTTATATATTGAGGCTGGGTCACATGCTGCACTGGCCAATCACAGCCATGCCATTAGTAGGCATGGCTGTGATGGCTTCTAAGGGCACATGAGTCAAACGCTTGTTGATTGGCTTGTTGCAGCCTTTCAAAACGCACCATTAAATCGCCGAACACCGAACTCCAACCCGAACATACAGTGATATGTCCATGTTCGGATCCGGGGTCCAAAAAACCTAATGTTCGGTACGAACCCGAACTTTACAGTTCGGGTTCGCTCAACTCTAGTCTCCATCAATAGCTGCAATCAAAGTGTCTGGAACAATCCTGCATGGAAATATAGATTGTTTTACTGCTACCCTTTTTTATTTGCAATTGGTTAGTTGTCATTTGATCTGTGAATAAAATAACATTTAGTGCAGGGGTCAAGTCCTGGGGAAAAAAGTGTGGGAACTCACCCAAGATTCTCACCTCCCCTCACCCCTTAAAAAAAAAAAAAATTACACTCCTATGCATATAGTGCAGTGCAGGGTGTGTATAATGAATGTAGTGTGTTTGTAGTGATTGCAGAGTATGAATAATAAATGTAGTCTGTTTGTAGTGAGTGCAGTGTGAATAATAATTGTAGTGTATTTGTAGTGAGTGCAGAGTGTGGATAATGAATGCAGTGTGTTTTCAGTGAGTGCAGAGTGTGTATAATAAATGTAGTGTATTTGTAGTGAGTGCAGTGTGTATAATAAATGTAGTGTGTTTGTAGTGAGTGCAGTGTGTATAGTGAATGCAGTGTGTATAGTGAATGTAGTGTTTTTGTAGTGAGTGCAGAGTGTGTATAATGAGTGCAGAGTGTGTATAATGAATGTAGTGTGTTTGTAGTGAGTACAGAGTGTGTATAATGAATGTAGTGTGTTTGTAGTAAGTGCAAATTGTGTATAATGAATTTAGTGTGTTTGTAGTGAGTGCAGAGAGTGTACAATGAATTCAGTGTATGTAGTTTGTAGTGAATGCAGAGTGTGTATAGTGAATGTAGTGTGTAGTGAGTGCAGAATGTGTATAATGAATGCAGTGTGTATAGTGAATGCAGAGGGTGTATAGTGAATGCAGTGTGTTTGTAGTGAGTGTATAGTGAATGTAGTCTGTTTGTAGTGAGTGAAGAGTGTGTATAATGAATGCAGTGTGTACGTGTGCTGGATGATGTGTGTGTGCGTGTGCTGGATGATGTGTGTGTGTGTGTGCGGGATGGTGTGTGTGTGAGTGCTTCTGGATGATGGGGTGTGTGTGGTGCTGGATGATGTGTGTGTGGGGTGCTGGATGATGTGTGTGTGAGTGTTGGATGATGGATTTGTGTGGAGTGCTGGATGATGTGTGTGTGAGTGCTGGATGATGGATTGTGTGAGTGCTGGATGATGGGTGTGTGTGTGGTGGGTGCTGGATGATGGGTGTGTGGTGCTGGATGATGTGTGTGTGTGTGTGTGTGTGTGTGTGAGGTGCTGGATGATGTGTGGGGTGCTGGATGATGGGTGTGTGTGTGTGTGTGTGTGCTGGATGATGTGTGTGTGAGGTGCTGGATGATGTGTGTGTGAGTGCTGGATGATGTGTGTGTGCTGGATGATGGGTGTGTGTGTGTGTGTGTGTGTGTGTGTGCTGGATGATGGGTGTGTGAGTGCTGGATGATGTGTGTGTGAGTGCTGGATGATGTGTGCGTGCTGGATGATGTGTGTGTGTGTGTGCTGGATGATGGGTGTGTGAGTGCTGGATGATGTGTATGTATATTTATTTATTTTATTCCCCCCTCCCTGCTTCTTACCTTGTCAGGGAGGGGGGAGATCACCTGGTGGTCCGGTGGAGGGAGCCAGCCGCTGCACAGAGGAGCCATCGCACGCTGTGTTCTCGCTCCAGCTCTAACTCTCGCGAGACTCGCCTGTGCGGAGCGTTGCCATGGTAACAGCAGCGGGTCTCGCGAGAGTTATAGCTGGAGAGGGAACACAGCGTGTGATGGCCCCTGTGTGCAGGTAGCAGGGCCGGTCCTGCAAGACAGGTAACGGGAACGGCTTTCCTGCTTTGGAAAAAGTGCAGGAACGCCGTTCCCATGCGTTCCTGTAGGACTCGAGCCCTGATTTAGTGGCTGTCTCCTGACCATGAAATATTTGGACAGGACAGGAAATCCAGCCTCTTGTCGATCATAGCAAAGCTTTGGAACATTTCTTGCAGAGACTGTGCTCCCTTACATGTGATTTATGAATTTGGACATTGTGAGTGTTTTTATTCTATTATTTTATTCTATTAAAATCATTTTTTACAGAGAGCACCATGTTTTTTTCTGTATTTTCTTTCTACAGATGTTTAATATAAGGCATAACCTCTGGTGATTTCTTGTTTGTCACTATATTTGAACAATATATTGTTCAAAGTGAATTCATTATTTGAAATTGTGTGTACCTTCTGTTTGGTTTTAATATTTAGCATTCAGTGCCTTAGACTTTGCTACAGTTTCTATCTATCTATTCTAGGCACCAACTGCTACATTATTTCCATTTCAGAAAGACTGCTTACTTCAACTTGTACCCTGTTTTAATTGCCACTCTTTTTCAAATAAATTGTAACCTGATTTGAAATTTATTTTTTATTTCTTTATCGCTATTCAACTGTGGATATTGATTTATTATTTTCATTGGACTGTGCATATCGTTTTTATTTATTTTTCCATTGTATCTTACTAGTTTTTTATTATCAGCTTCTGGTTGCATTATTAATTTTCTCATTGTGTGTGTCACTTTATTTTACTCAACCTAATTATTGATCAATGTAATGCATCACCTGGCACCCTGACTGGGTACCTCCCTTAATTGATGCTTCCTAGCTGACACCGAGGACTATAAGCACCACACCGGACACCACAACCACTGCAGAGTCCACAACCACCGTAGCTTAACTGGAGTTTCGCCATCTTCCTTCCACCCTGGATCAACCTCTGATGGGGAAGACCTCTCCTCTAGGACAGCGTAACAGGAACAGCTCTTAAAAGAGCTCAGTGATTAGAGCCCAGGGGAGTATACGAAGTATAGCAATCCCCAGTGTGAATGTAGCAGTTCCCTACAAACACGAGACGAGGCTATGTATTGAGGGTTAAGCAGATCTCTAGGTTTATAATAAAAGAAGTGACACCCTGAATTTGGTGAATTATTCCAGGAGCCGCTTCACCCACAAATGGCTATTTAGTAGGAAATCTTAGTATTGGAATTAAAAATATAATAGTGCCAAATGAGATAAAACGAAAAAGTTCAGGTATTGGAGGGAAGAGGTGCAGCAATATGTATGGTGTGTACGTATTTAACTCTGTTAGAGGCAGAATAAGTGTGGTATACACCAAATATTCTACTTAATAAAAGAGACCGTGTAATATACTAAAAATGTTAAAAATACAAGCCAGGAACGGTATGCAAGTATATTACCAGCAGAAAGGTAGTCCTTATTTCAAGATAACCACTGGGACCGGCTAAGATTGATATAGATACTTTGTAGCAGAATCAGTTTCTGTACTTGCCGGCTGCCGGTGAGGTTGGCGTGCATCCCAGACCTCACTCTGGGTGGTAAGTACTGTCAGCCAATCGGTCCCCAGATCGTGGATACATCTCAGTAGAGAATGAGGCTCCTACTGCCGGATCAAAGCTGCGTCCGTATCCTGCTCTGTTTGTTTCTGTCTAACGCATTTCGTGGGTGTCAGCCCCACTTCTTCAGAGACCTAGATCTCTAGGTTTAATGGTACAGGTGCTTCTTTTATACAGTATTTCCCCACAAGGTTACCGCCCACGTGGACCTTGTGGAGCACAGGACATGAAATGCACAATCCAATAAAAACAAAGTTTTTACATTTGAACACTCCCAGTTACTGTATACTGCCTGTGATACAATTAACAAACACAATGGACTAACTCAATTAACTCTAAGCAGAAAAAAACATACATTTTTACAAACCCCAAAAAGTACTCCAAAATACAACATATCCCCACATCCTCTGATAGCCCTGATCTGGGTGAACAACATATCCAAAAATCACCCAGATCGGTTCAGGGGTTCAATAATTTCCTGGAATTCTTATTTTTGCCCCACCATGCCCAAAACAGTTCCATACGCTTGATGACAAAACACTGCTGGACAATTTAAGATGGCCGCCGCCACATGTTTGAATCTGTTCTAGTTAAAAGTCCAAGGGGCAGAAACAGAGCTCCAAAATCCAATAGGCACAAATAGAGTTTTTAAACGGTAATACAACCCTGGGGCCATAGTCACAGGGCTAGAGGCTGGCAAGCAGGCCTCTACAAAAGCCAGTGGTGAAGTTGCTTTCGTCACAATCAATTACAGACATGGGCACCAACAATCAATCACAAATGATGATCACATGCCAATCTGCTGCTGTTCCTGAGAAAGCAAAAGGATAGAGTGAGCTATTATGTCACACTCACCTAGAGGCACTGTTACATATATTTTTTTTATTTGCAGTAGTTCACATACCAAGATGAGGACCATACAAATCAGCACACAAACCATTGGAACCGCAATTTTTAAACATTGGATTCTGCTTTCAGCCTAATAGAAGGAGTTATCAGCTTTATATTTCAACAAACAAAATAAGCAAGGGATATAGAATACACAAATTGCTAGCAGCTTGATATAGAAATGGCATCCTATATTTATATCTAATTATCAAACTTCCTTTTTATATTATAACATCCAATAATTTAAGTGTTGAGAGTGTAAGTCTTTTACATCAAGTAGTAGTCAAAGCATTCTCTTGAGCCCAATTACTGAATCTAAGAGAGTTGGATAACCTTTAATCTATGACCCATCTGTTACAAAATGCCTTTTGTAACTTTTATTTAATGCCACAAATTGCCTTGCTTCCCTGTAAAATGGAGAAGCCTCATTGCCAGCCTTCTGCCCCATGACTATAGACCTAGTGTGTATGGCCCTTTAAGAACTGTCTGGGGACACATTGAAACGTTTGGGAACAATGCCCCTTTAAGACTGTGTCCCTAGTCCCCTAAAATACTTTGTTTGTGCCCTTTTTCCTACTTGGTTTAGTAAATGGGGCGTACTGAACCAAGTACCACACAGGTGGACCACACAGAAGTGGAAGTGTGCTGTCAGGCTGGGAGGCTGCTGTAGGTAAATTATCGACCGCTGGGTGGCCGCCGTTCGTACAAACGAACATGTGGCGGTGGCCATCTTTATTCAGGCGAACGTGGTTAGCGGTGTGTGCAGCCAAATCTATGGAACTGTTTCCGGCTACCCAATTGCACGAACACCGCTGACCCTTACCTTCTCCTCCACTTAGTTTTCAGCCGCAGCGTCTAAGTCCCGTTCGACGATTCGAACGCACATTCGAATGGGACTTAGTTACTTTTGTGCATAAAATTGACCGGTCGGTTACAAAGGACATCCGACTAACTTTTTATCTACTGGAGGGATTTATATGATTTTGGAGAGTGTTCATATTTGAAGTATGCTGAGTAAGAATATGTGATTTTTATGGATATTGGATGTATAGTTTTAAAGTTACAGTACATGTGTAAAAAGTATATTTTTCCTGCTTGTGATAAATTAATTGTTTTACTGTATATTACGTGTTTTATTGGTTGTTTTACAAAACCCTGTGGGCGGTACTGTATGTGTAAAACTTGCATAAAAGAAAGCCCTTTGTGGCTGATTAAAAGAGAACTACTTGACCCTCTAACTCGCAGCCTCGACTCCTGTTTATAGGAGACCGCTATAATCACTACAGGGATTGCTATGCTCTGCATACTCCCTTTACTACTGAGCTCTTGTAAGAGCTCTTGTTCCTGATCCTGCTTCGCTCTACAGAAGGAAGAGGTTCACCTACTGGAACCTGGAGCCTGGTCATAGGTCCTGGGTGGATAGCAGATGGCGAAATCCCAGCCCAGCAGCGGTGGTTCATGGAGTCTGCAGTGTTTATGGTGTCTACGGTGCTGATGGTCCTTTGGTGAGCGCTAGGAGCATCCTTTCTATGGTCCAACTTTCAGCTAGCCTGGAGGCAACCGTAACACCATCATTGAATTTGTTGGTTAATTTAGTGATGATTTAAAAAGATTCCCTCTAGAAACTGCAGGTGCATACACAGTGGTAGAAGCAATGGTTAAATAACAGACTACATATATACAGGATAGACTACATATATACAGGAGATTTGAACTTGAATTTAGAGATTATTTATTGAGATTTTATAATATTTCCTAGGATCTCAGTCAAAACATAAGCATTTACAGACAAACCTAGCCATAAAATACTCTGAATATTAGGAGTGGGTGGAGTGTCAATATTATAAATTCCACCCATGGCAGCAAAAAGAGATGATTGATGGTAAAAAAAAAGATGATTGTTCCTAGGGGATAGTCACAAACAGGGATAATCACTATAGTCAAAATTGACAGGATTGCAAACTGAATTTCACATTTTGGGCCAAAATAGTGGAACTGAAAACAGAATTAACTATCAGTATACTGCAAAACATATACATAATATTTATATTATGTATACATTTTGTTGCACCTTGATTTTGCTGCACACTGTTCTTTGGATCCGGTTCCCAAATCCACATTTGGCCGAGCCTAACTGACATCTGACAAAAGTTTGGTTGTCACATATATCTCTCTGTGCACACGTCTAATACAGGCTAGACTGGGTCCCATTCACAATCAGAATGCATTGATGCATAGATAATGTTGAAAATCTGGAGGGTACAGCAGAAAATATATTCTGATAAAACTAGTGCATTTTAAAATTCCTAAATGTTAATGCATGTTGAAGGCACCTTTTCTGTTACCTTTCTTCTAAATTAGTATTTTTTTCATGTATATAATCTAGTGTAGAATGTGCATTGCTAATTTTTCTTTTAAAACAAAATATAGTATAATAATTCAATCTTATTTTTTTTTTCTTCTATATATCGCTTAGTTAACAAGAATGCAGACTGCAGCATGTAATAGCTTTCTAAAACTAGGTTGTTTTTTTCTCTAAATTCTAAAATAAGTCTAATCTTTTTTTTTTAGAGAAAAAGTATTTAGAAAAACTGAGTTATAATGTTTATTGATATGACAATATTTACCCAGGGTCAGGAGCAGACTGTAAGGCTTTTTTGGGTGCTTTTTTTTTTATCCTGGAGATACCAAAATGTCGGTTAGAGGACACGTGGAATTCATTATGAAACTATGAAACAATCAGAGCAGAAATTATCCCTTCAGTTTGATGATTTGTATTGTATTGTACATGCAATTACTGAAAGTCCCCTACTAGAATAATGTATTAATAGCATAATAGACCTGAAGACTTAATTAAAGGCTTTAAACCACTACTGTGAACTATTCAGCACTGATGGCAGCAATAAATGTAACACATTTCAATAACAATGCTCCACTTGCTTAGAAATAGATGTGCATATTTTGTTTGATGTCTTACGATTATAAAAATTGTCAAGGGGAAAGCTTTATTTATTTAAAATTTATATAGCCGTTAATTAAAAAACATTAACATTTCAATATTTAATGTGGTATTATTTATAAACCTAGCTAAATATGTCTTTGTATAGATTAACTTTAATGTATACATGTTTATAAGGTCCAAACTAAACCTTGATCTGCCTCCAACATTGTTAGGCTTTATGTAAATTTAATAGGGTAGGAAAAGCCAGAACTATCAAATGTATTTAACAGGTATAATGATGAACATGTATGAATTTCAATGTTAAGGTATAGCATTACATAAATGTATAAAATAGTCTCAGTTAGCGATGGCATAACTGAACACTATAAGCAGTTTAACACTATTCTGAACATAGAAATCTTGTCTAAGAGAAATTAAGTTGGGAACAGACTTACAAGACAGAAAGAAGTGGCTCAGTGGCTAATTCAATAGCCAGGTAATGATTCAGGGGGATGCCAGGGCATCGACATGCATCCGATTCCAGAATGAAATCCGGTCGTGTGCCGAAGATGGCTCTTGTCGGATTTCTTACGCCATGGGTACCGGTTGATCGTAAGTGTGGTATTTCCTGAGGAAACGAGCTGTTAGCCGTTGCATGGCTCGAAAGTGCCGGAGGCCTGGGAAGATTACCTGGATGGAGGAAGATAGTAGTCTTACGATCCGTGCCAGCAATCTGAGTGGGATCGAATTCCGACGTAGTATCATCCGTGATTCCTTGCATATTGCCACGACTGTGGTAGTTGGAAGTCAGTGTTGACTTTTCTCGATTGACCAGGAAGCTGAGAGATTCCGACATGGTCACCCTGCAATCTGTAGTTGAAAGAAGGTGGTTGTGATTCTGGTTGGAGAGTAGAATGTTGTTTAGGTAAGTCAGTGTAATATTTATTTTGTAATATTTCTTTAATTGGAACTCAACTGCAGCATTTCTTGGTTGCAACAACAATAAGTTTCACCTCCTTTTATATTGGTATGAAACAATGGTCACTGTACCTTTAAATACTCATGAAGGTAATATTAGGCTTTGTAACAATCCCTTATGAATAAGAGGAATAATTAGACAAGTGACACTAAATAATAGGAATAGACTTGTTTGGTAAAAGTATTACTTAACTTAAGGCAGTTCTGGCACTGGAAGGGTTAATTCACCCAATGAAGGAGAAATTAGAAGTCCGTTTCAACAAGCTGAGAACTAGGAGTGGAGAGTGGGGAAGTCCGTTTTAACAAGCCGAGGTCTGGGAGTGGAGAAGGTAGAATTCAGAGTTACAAGCCGAGGTCTAGGAGTGGAGAAGGTAGAAATTTACAAGCCGAGGTCGAGAAGTGGAGAAGGTAGAAATCCGTTTACTAGCCGAGGTCGAGAAGTGGAGAAGGTAGAAATCCGTTTACTAGCCGAGGTATAGAAGTGGAGCAGGTAGGATCAGAAGTAGAGCAGCTGATCTTCATGCAGCACCTGTGCGAATAATCCAGCCCTTTGAATCTGGCGCGGTCCTCCTAAGTATCGTGGAGGGACCGCGTCAGAGAAAGGGGCGGGGCTGAGCGCCGTGAACCCGGAAGTGGGTTCCGGCGATGAATTACATGCCATGCTATACCTGACAGTACCCCCTTCCCATGGGGCATCCTCTGGGTGCACTATTTCGGTTTGGAGGGGTAGCGTTTGTGAAAGGCAGTAACTAACCTCCTAGCATGTACATTAGATGAATCTTCCCAAGTGTCTTCATCAACTCCATAACCTTTCCATCTGATAAGGTATTGTAAGGAGCCACGGTGGACACGAGAATCCAAAATTTTGTGAATTTCATATTCTTCTTCACCTTGGACAATGATAGGTTCAGGAGTTGTTACTATTTCTCTATAAAAAGGATCAGGGATGTGTGGTTTAAGTAAGGAGACATGGAATACTGGATGAAGTTTAAAACTTGGAGGAAGTTTTAGTTTAACAACGTTATCATTAATGATAGTAATTACTTGAAAGGGACCAAGAAAAAGAGAGCTCAATTTCTTTGAAGGACGGCTTGTGGTAATATTCCTTGAAGAGAGCCAGACAAGATCCCCTACCTTGTAAGGAGGAGGAATTCTTCTATTATTGTCAAAAAACTTTTTCTGGTTATGTTGGGCAAGTTGAAGATTCTCCCGTAATTTGAGAAATAGAGAAGACATAAATTCGTTTTTTGATGTAACAGTAGGATTGGATGAAGTAATGGTTTGGATGGGGAATGAAGACGGATGAAAACCATAGTTGGAGAAGAAAGGAGTCATTTTCGTACTAGAATGAATGGTATTATTGTAAGAAAATTCGGCCATAGGTAACCATGTGGTCCAGTCATCTTGGAGGTATGAACAATAACATCGAAGATATTGTTCCAAACATTGATTAACCCTTTCTGTTTGCCCATTAGTTTGGGGATGATAAGCGGAAGAGAGTTTGCGTTGAATTTGAAGGGAGAGACACATCTCTTTCCAAAATTTGGAGGTAAATTGTGTCCCCCTATCAGAAATAATTTCTTCAGGAAGACCATGAAGTTTCACAATATTGTCAATAAAGACCTTAGACAATTCTACAGAGGAGGGTAATTTTTTTAAAGAAATGAAATGGGACATTTTTGTGAAGCGATCCACAACGACAAGAATAGTGGTGAAATGTTGAGAAGGTGGAAGATCAACGATAAAATCCATAGAAATGGATTGCCAAGGTTTTTCTGGAATAGGTAAGTTAAGTAGTAATCCAAAAGGTTGATTATGTTCTGGTTTAGACCTTTGACAGATAGGACATGTTTTGACATATAATTCAATGGTTCTATCCTGGCGAGGCCACCAATAATATCGTGAAGTTAGTTCAAGTGTTTTCTTTATTCCAGGATGTCCAGCTAGGGGGGAATCATGAACCATCTTAAGTAATTTATTCCTAAGAATGGGAGGAATATAAATTCTATTTTTTAAAATAAAATAGACCATCCTTTTTTGTTAGTATAGGTGTTTTGGGAAGTTCAAGATCCTTCTGATTCAAATTCTTTATGTCATCATGAAGAGAAGAGAGGATTCCTATTATTTTGGTAGAAGGATAATCATCAGTAGTAGTTTTAGAAGGAATTCGAGAAAGAGCGTCAGCCTTTTTATTTCTATTTCCAGGTCTGTATATTAATTGGAAGTTAAATCGGTTAAAAAATAGGTTCCATCTAACTTGTCTAGCTGTAAGGGTTTTGTTAGTATAGAGATATTCAAGATTTTTATGGTCAGTATAAACTATTATAGGTTGTTTTGTATCTTCCAGAAGATGACGCCAATTTTCGAAGGCAGCTTTAACACTTAATAATTCTTTTTCACCAATAGGATAATTTTTTTCAGCAGAGCTCAAGGATCTTGAAAAAAAGGCAACTGGATGAAGTGGATCTTGTGGAGTCTTTTGTTGAGAAAGAACTGCTCCGATGGCTGCATCTGATGCATCAACTTCAAGAACATATAGGAATGTTGGATTGGGTAGTTGTAGAATAGGTGCAGTTGTAAATCTTTTTTTTAATTCGTCGAAGGCTGTTTGTGCATCTTTATTCCAATTAAAAGGACGTTTACTACTGTTGAGGAGGTTAAGAGGATGTGATACATCCGAATAGTTTCTAATAAATTTTCTATAGAAGTTTGCAAATCCAAGAAAGCGTTGTAATTCTTTTGTAGTAGTAGGAGCAGGCCAATCAATAATACATTTGATTTTGGAATTATCCATCTTCAAAGAATGAGGTGAAATAATGTATCCTAGAAAAGAGAATTCAGTAACCTCAAAAAGGCATTTTTCTGGTTTAGCGTATAATTTATGAGTTCTCAGTCTAGATAGAACCCATCTAACATGCTTCCTATGTTCATCCAAATTGTTAGAATATATTAAGATATCATCTAAGTAGATAATAACACATACATCCAGAAGATCTCTAAAGATATCATTGATAAAATGTTGAAATGTTGCAGGGGCATTACAGAGCCCGAAAGGCATCACTAGATATTCGTAGAGACCATATCTTGTCCGGAAGGCGGTTTTCCATTCATCATCCTGTTTTATTCTAATGAGGTTATATGCGCCTCGAAGGTCGAGTTTAGTGAATATAGTTGCAGTTCTTAACCTTTCAATTAATTCATTTATTAGTGGAAGAGGATAACGATTTTTAATAGTTATTTTATTTAAGGCTCTGTAATCTATAATAGGACGGATGGTTTGGTCTTTATTCTTCACAAAGAAAATACTAGAAGCAGCTGGGGAGGTCGAGGGTCTGATGAACCCTTTGCGTAAATTTTCATTAAGATATTCTTTTAAAATTTCTAACTCCTTTTCAGAGAGTGGATAAATATGACCATAAGGAATAGGAGCTCGGGTATGAGATCTATTGGGCAATCATATACCCGATGAGGAGGAAGTGTTTCCGCTTCTTTTTTACAAAAGACATCTGCAAAATCGGAGTAGAATGGAGGTATAACTGGTTCTACAGTAGTTTGGAGAATAGGAATGTGTTGTAAGCACGTTTTTTTTACAGAAATCAGAAGCAAAGGAGATGGAGAAGGGAGACCACTTAATTAAAGGATCATGGTTTTTTAACCAATTAATTCCTAGAATGACGGGATAAAGTGGAGATTTAATAATATCAAATGTAATGAATTCGAAATGTACGTTGTTGGTAATCATTCTTAGAGGGATTGTTTCATCTTTGATGGGTCCTGAGGATATAAATGAACCGTCAATAACTCTGATTGGAATAAAGTTGGTTTTTTGAACACAAGGAATTTTATTTTTTGAAACAAAAGAAAAATCAAGAAAAGTTCCATTAGCACCAGAATCAATGATGGCCTCAGTCACGATTCTTTTTGTATCCCACTGTAATATGAGAGATATAGAAAAATAAGTAGATGCTTTTCTTTTTTGAAAAACGTTCAATATAGAGGTAGATGAATGAAGCTTACCACCTTTTGAATGTTTCAGTAGAGGACATTCGGAAATTAGATGTTCGTTCGAAGCACAATACATACATAAGTTTAGTTGTCTCCTTCTTAGTCTTTCTTCAGAAGTAAGAGGACTTTTTATTATACCTACTTCCATAGGTTCAGTTTGTGGAGGAATTTTTTCAGGTAGTTTTAGAGTAGTGAAAGGTTTTCTCCAGGTAAAATTAGTAAGAACCCTTTCAGCTTTTCTTTCTCTTAGACGTCTATCAATACTGATAGACAGTTGAATCAATGCATTTAAGGTAGGAGGAAGTTCTGTACGAGAGAGTTCATCTTTCACAGCTTCAGATAATCCGAGACGGAATTGATTGCGTAAAGTAATATCATTCCATTGGGTTTCTGTAGCCCATCTTTTGAATTCTGCAATATAATCTTCAACAGGTCTATTCTTTTGGTGTAATGTTCTGATGGTTAAATCAGCAGTAGTTTGTTTAAAAGGATCTTCATATAATAAAGACATAGCTTCAAAGAACTCATCCAATGAATCTAATATGGGATCATCATTTTCCAAAAAGGCCATAGATTCACCTCTTAAAAAAGAGATCACTGAACAGACTTTGGATCTTTCGGTGGGATAAGATCTAGGTTTTAAAGCTATTAGTAGTTTGCAAGAATTCAAAAACTCTCTGTACTTTGTTCTATCTCCATAAAATTTTTCTGGATTACAGACAGCAGGATCACCAGCCGAGTGAAGAGCGGCATGAGGAAGATGACCTTGAATGTCTCTAACATAGGTTAATATTCTCTCATTTGTAATTTGCAGTTCCTGTAACCCTTGAGCAATCGTATCCACTCTATTGGTTAAGGCAGAAACTTGAGAGTTAATATCTGCTGGTTCCATTGAATACGGCTGGATTATTCTGTAATATTTATTTTGTAATATTTCTTTAATTGGAACTCAACTGCAGCATTTCTTGGTTGCAACAACAATAAGTTTCACCTCCTTTTATATTGGTATGAAACAATGGTCACTGTACCTTTAAATACTCATGAAGGTAATATTAGGCTTTGTAACAATCCCTTATGAATAAGAGGAATAATTAGACAAGTGACACTAAATAATAGGAATAGACTTGTTTGGTAAAAGTATTACTTAACTTAAGGCAGTTCTGGCACTGGAAGGGTTAATTCACCCAATGAAGGAGAAATTAGAAGTCCGTTTCAACAAGCTGAGAACTAGGAGTGGAGAGTGGGGAAGTCCGTTTTAACAAGCCGAGGTCTGGGAGTGGAGAAGGTAGAAATCCGTTTACAAGCCGAGGTCGAGAAGTGGAGAAGGTAGAAATCCGTTTACTAGCCGAGGTATAGAAGTGGAGCAGGTAGGATCAAAAGTAGAGCAGCTGATCTTCATGCAGCACCTGTGCGAATAATCCAGCCCTTTGAATCTGGCGCGGTCCTCCTAAGTATCGTGGAGGGACCGCGTCAGAAAAAGGGGCGGGGCTGAGCGCCGTGAACCCGGAAGTGGGTTCCGGCGATGAATTACATGCCATGCTATACCTGACAGTCAGGCATTGTATGCCTTGACCCCGTAAATTAACCATCACTGGTTTCAGAAACCTCTGTAAAGTACCGTGCTGACAAACTGAGCTCGAAGGGGAGACAGGTGAATTGCCATGGTGTCCTGTTCCAGAGGAACCGTAAAGAGGAGCGACTGCCATTGTCTACTGGTATAGGCAGGTAGGCTCCTTTAAGTCCAGGCGGTTAAACCAGTCTCCTCCTTGCCGGAGGTGCCGCATGGATACCTTCCATTTTGAAATGATGGTATGTAAAAATGTTTAACAAGGAAAAAGACATTCAGATATTTTCTGGCATCCAAGTGTATTGATGAAATTGTACACAATTTAATGGTACTCATTTTGTCTACCTCGAAGGGCTGAAGGGTTGAGTCAACCCAGCAGGGGAGTTGAACCTGTGACCCCCCCAAGGGTTAATCAGATTCTTCTGACTAAGCATTAGCCTTTTATGAATAGCTCACCAAATTATTTTCCTTGTACCTGTGGGTCCAATTCGTTAGCCCCAAGGTTTACCAATTTGCCATCAATTCGGAATAAGGCTGCCCAGAATCTCTCCTCGAAGAGAGGGCCCAGGAGGAAAAACATCACTGGGTCCACTCACAAATATAAATATGCACCCCAGTCGCACACGTTGTCTGCTGAAAGGAGTCAGGCAGGGTGTATGCCTCATCCATTAGGTTGAGAACTCGGATGAGTGGCCGACAGCATCGAGGAGCTTATCCCGGGCTCCCGCAAATCCTTCCTCTACCCCTTTTATTGGATCTCTAACCCCTCATGCCATGAAGGCCAGTATCATCTGGTCAAATTCTGGGGTATAGGCGACCTTATCCTGGAGTGAAGGTCTGGGGCACTCTGATCTCAGCCGTTTGCAGACCTTCTTGTCCAGTGCATTCCGAAGCCAGAAGTGCATAATTTAAGGAGGTGTGCAATCTCCAGAGCGTGGGTGGCAAATGTTTCTCAGGTCAAACAGCATTGGCCGGTGGTGTCAAAAAAGAGCTCGCCATCCGGCTCCCCAAACACAGCTCTTTCTACACACCACTGACATGCTGGGGCTCACCCAGAAAGGTCTCCTTTACAAAGCAGTTGGGACCCCAAGTCCCGTCATCAGAATGGGAATCTTTTGCTTGCCACTCATCGAGAAATTATAGTGATTTTGGGACCCCCTGCTACTCGTCTTAGGAAGCGTCATAGGTTGGAGGGTTTATAGGTCATGTACGGTTTCCCTTCTTCTAATTTGTGGCCCATCACCTTTCCATTGGTGTTAAGCAGGGCAGCCTTGCTCTTTGGAAGAGGAGTCGGACTCCTCAGAGAGATCTCTCTGTTGGGAGCATTCAACAGGCGCTTTGGTTGCGTCTTGCATCTCTGAGACTTCCATTATTAACACCCAGTATACTTGGGGCTAA
>CAKOES020000383.1:0-30308 GCA_933207985.1 Pelobates cultripes
GTTCACTGGAGGGGGGTGTAGAAAATATTTTGAGTAGATGATATAAAATATTTTGAGATGAGAAGGAATTTTAATCTTGAGACCTTGATCCCTAATGGTTTCAATGTTGATTTTGAAATTGCCTCTTATTTTTAGTTATATAATTCCTTTCTTATATTTATTATGTGTTTTAATTGAATTCAGCATATTTATGGATTTGATACCCTTATGTGGACCCTATTATCATGATGTGTGTTTTAACCTCCCTGGCGGTAATCCCGATCATGGCTCGGGGTTAGTTTTCAGTACCAAAAGCGGTAACCCCAAGCCACACTCTGGATTACACTGTAGCATCACTTACCTTGTCCCTACGAGCCCCTGGTGTAAAACAATACACACAATACATTGTAAAAATAATGTATTGCTTTGACAATAAAAAATACTGACATAATCAGACCCCCAGGGAGGTTAAATTGAAGTAGCACATTTCTGGACTTATTAGTGAACTAGAAACTCAAAGAGTTTTTTAATTAATCATATGAATAATATATGCTATAAGGATTAGAACTTTATTGACTGCGCTGGAGATCGTACTTGAAACATGTGATTGGAATTTCAGTCAGGGGGCATCATGACACTGGAGATCATAACCCGATCATGTGATCAAAGACAACAGAATGATGTCACAATGTAAAGACACAGGTGAACCTGAAAGTAATGTACCTGGAAGAGTCCTGGATAACCTTTGGTGCACAGGTGAACAAGGAAAATGTGCCATTTTCAGGTTTAAAAAGTGGAAACTGCTGAGATGGAAGGAAGAAGCACTTTGATAAATACATTCTATATCAAAATGGGTTAGTCCAGTTCAGGTGGCTTTTTGTTTTTTAATGAGATCTGTTTATGTTTATTTTTTTTTATTTTTTGTTGACAATCTTTATTTTGAGATTTTCTGGTCATTCTTTCCAAACAATGGAAATTGCATAAAAATTTATTATTATCGTGACATTTTTATACAAGAGAGTTTGGCATTGTTTGGAGATTACAGTACTCAAACAGGCAAAATGAACAGGGTTGCATGAACAAAGTTGGGTACATCTTGTACTTTCTATTTGGTTACAATCAGTAATATGATTCATCCATATCGAGACAGTAACCCTTTGTAGGTAGGTGAAAGGACTACTGACCAAAGTGGCCATGGATTGTTAGAGGTGCCTCAAGTATGCATGCTGCCTCTACACTTGTTTCCCATTAAGCTCCTCCTCCATCTCTCTGTATCTTTTGAAATATCGCACTTTTCTCTGACGGCACTGTACTTTTCGTTTCTTCCAACCTAAATAGTATTTACATCAAAATCACTATAAAAAAAAAAACAAAAAAAAATTAGTTAATGGCCGTATAGTATAGTAATTTACTCTCACTGGTTCACAACCCGAACAAGGTAAACAGTTGTCCAGCTATTATGGCCTAGGACTGGTTAACCATTACATGTAGCTATTTCGTGATCCGTGACCGCCACTCATTGGATCAGACAGTATGATTAGCGCCCGCACCCAGGTGAGCGCAGACTCTGACATAAGGTCCAAGCTGGAATATGAGATAGGAGGGAAAAAAGGAGAGAAAGAGAGGGAAGAGTGAGAGAAAGAGGGAAAAAATGCAAACCTATGCATAAATTTGTGTAACTCCCTTTTGAAGTTGGCTAGACCAATAGCCATACAAGCGTGCTTGTTGCTCACCCCAGTCCATTCACTCCTCAAGGCGTTTATCCCTACCTGACACCCCCACACCAGCCATCAAGAAAACCTCATGTTTGCCTCTCACTAGGAGATGCACCCCCATTGAGCACCGCCCCCAGTGCCTCCCCCAGCCTAAGTAAAATGTGAGAGAGCCAAGGTTTCCATAGCTCGGTAAATGTTTCTGTTCTGTCAAACAATACTGCAGTCTGCTCCTCCATTGACCTTATTTCCTCCACCCTTTCCACCCAGCTCTGTATTGTCAGTACTTCACACCGCTGCCAGAGGACAGTGATCAGTGACTTCAAAAGATGGCGAGTTAGTGTTTTCTTATTTTTGGAAATCGTCATATCAGTATGTGATAACAGCATCACTGCCGGACCAAGTGCTATGTTGTCATTCAAGATCTTGCCCATCTCTGCCTGGACCGCCTACCAAAACAGTGAGAGTGTCCTACATTCCCACCACAGGTGCGGCATAGTACCCCTATCCCTCCTACACCTCCAGCATCTATCGGAATGATCTGGTGTTATTTTGTTTAGTTGGTCTGGTGCCAGATACCATCTGGTCAGTATTTTAAAGTTAATTTGAATTTGAATGCAGCATCTATCTGAATGATCTGGTGTTATTTTGTTTATTTGGTCTGGTGTCAGGTACCATCTGTTCAGTATTTTAAAGTTAATTTCCCTAAATCGGGTGCTTGGTGAGCTCAGGTGGGTTAAGGCATTATTTTTGGACACTGCTGCACTGAGAATGATTGGGTCTGTTTCCCATTTCATCATGTACGGTAGGTGTTCCATCTGGGTTCCCGATAGTAAGATCCAAGATAATTAAGATGCCCCTGTATAGGGATCTTCCACAAGAGCAATATTCTTTAAATTGGGTGAGTGGCCTAGTGAGGTGCTATTTAGGCGTGATTGAGTTAAAAAAAGTGTTATAGCTGATAGAATCTGAATTTTTCTAAGGGGGTAAGTTGCTTGTCAGGGAGTAAGTCCTCCATGGTTTGCATGCCATCCAGAGTATAGACTTCTTTTGCAAAGAGGGGGATCTTAGCAGACAGAAAGTTTAAATTTCTATGTGCCATTCCCTCTGGAAATGCAGGATTTGTTGTAATGGGGTATATAGGGCCCTTCAATTTTGCCATATCCATCCTGTACCTAAGACCATACCAAACCTACAGAGTTGGACCCACCATGGGGTGTGCCCGCACCCTATCAAGAGATTCCTGTCTGTCTAGCCAAACCACTCTCGGTATGGTTCCCCCTGACTCTTCCTTTCCCATTGCCCTTGTGCAATTCTATGATCCTGGATAAGTGGGCAGCTTGATAGTATATTTGTAAGCTTGGCAGTTTCACCCCCCCCCCCCTGAAATCCTTAGGAAGAAACAATTGGCTGGTTTTGAATCTAGGTTTACAGTTATTCCAAGCATACGTTATTATCGCAGATGTGAGAGAGGCGAAAAAGGCCTTTGGTAGCTTGATGGGTATTGTTTGAAACAGATACAAGACTTTTGGTACAAGTGTCATTTTGATGGCATTGCAGCATCCGAACCAGGACACCTGTGGGAGGGACCAAGCTTGTTAGTCAGCTTTTAGTCTTTTTAACAGTGGCGAAAAATGTTTGTGGTACAACAAGAACAGGTCTGACGGGATCTGCATTCCAAGATACGTGATGTGTAAGTGGCACCACTTAAATGGGAAGTTGCCTCGCAAGTTCGCAGCCACAGCACTCTCCAGTGAGACTGTAAAAAACTAGATGAATGGATGTTCATGTGGAATCTTTCTTAGTTTCTTCTTATCTTCAGTTGATTGATATATATACGTCTTTTGTATATATAGTCTTGGGCCAAATGCTCGCCACAATAATATATGTCTATATTATTGAAAAGTAGTAATACGCAATCTAACTTACGGTTTCTTCTGGTTTATTCTTTGTTACGGATACATAATAAAACATAATAAATAATGTTACAGGATAATGGACATTCAACAGCAGATGGTAATTGCTGGACTTCTGATGGGAGAGTTACATCGTTGTACAGAGCCAAGCCAAGACAAGACTAGACTGAGAGACCTCGTGTCCCTCTGTTACTATATAGAAGTGCTAATACTAACGTCAGCATATAACTCTAGCCATATAAGGACAAAACCCCCACATCCACATTCCAGAGCTCTCGGACAAAGAAAGCCTTGTGACTTATTGATACCATCTGTTACTTATGTCAATCCACACATCCATATATATAATCAATAGAAACATAGAATATGCAATATTCTACATTCCCTCTGTTTATGGTTTGTTTTAAAACCATAACACAATGTAATTAACCTGTCCATTCATACATCACTTGTATCACATTCATTGAGCATAGAACAAGATGTAGTCACAACTTTCTATTATATGAGAGTTCTTAGAAGGTCGAGTTTCTATCCCTCATACTGCTTACTTTACTTCAAATTCCCTCTGTTTCAGCTATGTATTGATATCCATATCCATGTTACATCATAACTACTTGAACATAATATATACATATAACAATAATAAATGAATAAAATAAAATATTTACAAATGTTGATCCAATAAACAATAAAGCAATCAGAAAGATCTACCTACTCAGGTACAGTCATATCTTTGTAGATAACAAAATCAAGATGATAACTTTCTAAATAATAATAACTGTGTATCACTATCATATTCCCACAGACACATATAGCATAGTATTTTCATTCTCAATACCTGATATTACTTAAGTACTAATACATGTATTGCTTGTATATCCGTGCACTTATATTTCCATGAATCATATGGTTTCTAGCAACCTTAAAATCTTTAGGTCATTTGTATTCAAGAATTGCATTCCTATACCATTAATACCACCTAGTGATGATTGTACCAGTACTTTACAATCATAGTATTTAATTTGTATATTCAGTAGGCTCTAACTACCTAAAATATATCAACACTACTTATAAGTCTCATTCAAAGGATGTGTTATCAACCATGAAGTTCTATAATAATTCTTCAAATAATGTTCATGGTGTTGACAATACTTATTGTCCTAGATATTCTCCACCCAGAAATCTTTCTATCATAGATTTGTTTTTGTTCACATAATTATAATTTTCACTAAGATTCCACCTTGTTGTAACAAACTTTACATTCAATCGGAGAATGGTTTACTTTAAAAGAACTTGGAAAGAATACTTTAAATTAATTATCATCACTCTCCTCATTAGACCTTAATTGTGATGACTTATTAATGTAATACATCTTAAAAGCAGGATTGTCCTAATGTTCTGACCAATCCATATTCCTTAGTACACTTCAACTGACTAAAATAAAATAAACAAAAATAAACTTGGGGTCATACTGCCCAGAAACTCTTATTCCTAGTCTGTGTCTAACAAACTCAGGGTAATCATAAACAACTTAACAATGTATTCATTGGATACCATCATATCCAGAAACCTATTCTCCCTAGTCCATACCTTTATAGACTTAGGTCAAATATAATTGTGTACTATACTCTTTCCATTCAATTCAATTCCTCTTGGATCTTTGAACTCTTATATCCAAGGCTTTCTTAATGTATATAATTACTTAATATAAATCAATATAAATTATTCTTCCTTAGTTTTCTTCCTTATGTTACCATTGTTTGTTTTACTTCACCTCGATTATAAACATATTATTCCATTATATTTAATCTATGAAATCCTATTGAACGCAATCTTTGCAGTATTAAATAACCATGATCCTTATTGTATGAACTTCATATTTTATCTACCTCTGATACTTCTCATTCTATGTATAGGTAATAATGTAATAGTTATTTTCATAATACTATACTTTCGTAATTGTACTCCATGTGTTATATAGCTATAAGTACTCTCTTTTGGTATTAATACTCATAACCGTTAAATAACTTTTCATTGTCTGTTTTCTTCTTCATTAATATTTAGGAATATATATGTATGTTAGTGTCAATCTTTTATTTCTTTTTTAGTCTGTTAATCTTCTGAATCGAATGAACTCTGTAGAATCTTCCATCACTGTTTGCAGATCAGATGAAAAGTCTCTTTCCAACAGTCGATGTCCAGTTGTCTGAAGGAATGCTTTCCTGATTTATTGCCACAAGGATCTGTCACGCTTTACCAGATCAGTTATCTCTGTCTATTTCGTTGCTTCATCCACACAGCTGCGCAGTTCTTTGCTTGAATCTGGACGCATGCCAATCTCTGCCACGTGCTTGCTTCTAGAATTCACGTTGTATCTTGTGCTTTTTGTCTCAGTTGTAGAAAATAGTCTTGTACAGTCTTTGTGATTTGAAAACTTTCTTTTTCTTACAAACCACAGTCTAGATTCTTTTTTTCTCTTCAAGTTTGTTTTCCCAGTTCAAAAATAGCTTTGTAACTCGATTCTTCTCTCTCCCCCCTTGAAGTGGGAACAAAACTTGAATAGAAGACTGGCAGGCTAGCCAATGTAAACAACTAGATGAATGGATGTTCATGTGGAATCTTTCTTAATTTCTTCTTATCTTCAGTTGATTGATATATATACGTCTTTTGTATATATAGTCTTGGGCCAAATGCTCGCCACAATAATATATGTCTATATTATTGAAAAGTAGTAATACGCAATCTAACTTACAGTTTCTTCTGGTTTATTCTTTGTTACGGATACATAATAAAACATAATAAATAATGTTACAGGATAATGGACATTCAACAGCAGATGGTAATTGCTGGACTTCTGATGGGAGAGTTACATCGTTGTACAGAGCCAAGCCAAGACAAGACTAGACTGAGAGACCTCGTGTCCCTCTGTTACTATATAGAAGTGCTAATACTAACGTCAGCATATAACTCTAGCCATATAAGGACAAAACCCCCACATCCACATTCCAGAGCTCTCGGACAAAGAAAGCCTTGTGACTTATTGATACCATCTGTTACTTATGTCAATCCACACATCCATATATATAATCAATAGAAACATAGAATATGCAATATTCTACAGAGACATTCAGTATTTTGGATTTATCTGAATTTATTTTTAGGTTGTTCCACCTGCCGTAGGTTTCTAGTTCCTTAAAGAACATCATGTCATCTGCATATACTGCCGTTTTATGTGTAGACGTAAGCGCAGTGAGACCAGAAATGTTGGGGTTGTGCCGAATAGCTTCTAGGAGTGGTTCCTAGAGGTGATAGGGGACAACCCTGTGCCATTCCTAATTTCCACAAGATCAGTAAGCACACCATTTACCGTTACCCGGGCCGATGGGGTAGTGTACAGAGCTTTTATGCCTCTCCAGAACTTCTCACCAAGGCCCATCACCTGCAGGACCACATGCATAAACTGCACATCCACCCAGTCAAAGTCTTTCTCTGCATCTGCTGAGAGTAATAGCATTTCTTGATGATAGAATTGTGTCTGGTGAATTGAATTAATGTTTAGTTTTTGCTTTAATAAAAATTCAAGTTACTTTCCTTTTTCTTACTCATTTTGTTTTACTTTAATTTGAGTGGGAGAGGATAAGTCCCTTTTAAGTATCCAGTGGAAGGTCCAGTCTCTGATCTCAGGAATATCCACCTTACCTCTATTAAAAGGCACTGAAAGTCTGTGGCTACTAATAAGTGGCTCAGCATCATGTGTGTGGGACAAATTTGTGTTTACATTTGAATTTTTATATAAAATGTATTACTCAATGGCATGCTTATTTTTGTCTTTTAGGTTTGTTTATTGCCAAGACTGTGGAAGAAAATCTGCATGTGTTAATTACATTTATTTATTGTCTGTGCTCTGACCCTCATATTTACTGTTTTTATTGATTGAGAGTGAAGGATCACCTCTAAAGAGATACTCCAATTGGGAAGAGAAGCCTGGAATTTTTTCTATCATTGTGTACACCCACTCCTCTCTGTTTTCTCATTTGTCTGAACTGTACTATACCATGTTGAGTCTGTGTTCTTATACTTATATTTGGTTTAGATACTAGATATTATTCGTATCTACCTGCCAGTTCCACAGGTTGTATTGCTTACAGTTGCAAGAAAAAGTATGTGAACCCTTTGGAATGATATGGATTTCTGCACAAATTGGTCATAAAATGTGATCTGATCATCATCTAAGTCACAACAATAGAGAATCACAGTCTGCTTAAACTAATAACACACAGAATGAAATGTTGCCATGTTTTTATTGAACACACCATGTAAACATTCACAGTGCAGGTGGAAAAAGTATGTGAACCCTTGGATTTAATAACTTGTTGAACCTCCTTTGGCAGCAATAACTTCAACCAAACGTTTCCTGTAGTTGCAGATCAGACGTGCACAACGGTCAGGAGTAATTCTTGACCATTCTCTTTACAGAACTGTTTCAGTTCAGCAATATTCTTGGGATGTCTGGTGTGAATTGCTTTCTTGAGGTCATGCCACAGCATCTCAATCGGGTTGAGGTCAGGACTCTGACTGGGCCACTTCAGAAGGCGTGTTTTCTTCTGTTTAAGCCATTCAGTTGTTGATTTACTTTTATGCTTTGGGTCATTGTCCTGTTGCAACACCCATCTTCTGCTGAGCTTCAGCTGGTAGACAGATGGCCTTAAGTTCTCCTGCAAAATGTCTTGATAAACTTGGGAATTCATTTTTCCTTCGATGATAGCAATCAGTCCAGGCCCTGACGCAGCAAAGCAGCCCCAAACCATGATGCCCCCACCACCATACTTCACAGTTGGGATGAGGTTTTGATGTTGGTGTGCTGTGCCTTTTTTTCGCCACACATAGTGTTGTGTGTTTCTTCCACACAACTCAACTTTGGTTTCATCTGTCCACAGAATATTTTGCCAGTACTGCTGTGGAACATCCAGGTGCTCTTGTGTAAACTGTAAACGTGCAGCAATGTTTTGTTTGGACAGCAGTGGCTTCCTCTGTGGTATCCTCCCATGAAATCCATTCTTGTTTAGTGTTTTACGTATTGTAGATTCGCTAACAGGGATGTTAGCATTTGCCAGTGACTTTTGTAAGTCTTTAGCTGACACTCTAGGATTCTTCTTCACCTCATTGAGCAGTCTGCGCTGTTCTCTTGCAGTCATCTTTACAGGACGGCCACTCCTAGGGAGAGTAGCAGCAGTGCTGAACTTTCTCCATTTATAGACAATTTGTCTTACCATGGACTGATGAACAGCAAGGCTTTTGGAGATACTTTTATAACCCTTTCCAGCTTTATGCAAGTCAACAATTCTTAATCGTAGGTCTTCTGAGAGCTCTTTTGTGCGAGGCATCATTCACATCAGGCAATGCTTCTTGTGAAAAGCAAACCCAGAACTGGTGTGTGTTTTTTATAGGGCAGGGCAGCTGTAACCAACACCTCCAATCTCATCTCATTGATTGGACTCCAGTTGGCTGACATCTCACTCCAATTAGCTCTTGGAGATGTCATTAGTCTAGGGGTTCACATACTTTTTCCACCTGCACTGTGAATGTTTACATGGTGTGTTCAATAAAAACATGGCAACATTTCATTCTTTGTGTGTTATTAGTTTAAGCAGACTGTGATTGTCTATTGTTGTCACTTAGGTGATTATCAGATCACATTTTATGACCAATTTGTGCAGAAATCCATATCATTCCAAAGGGTTCATATACTTTTTCTTGCAACTGTATATATATTTAGTTACACTTTATATTACACTATTATTGGGTGTTTTTATATGTTTGTGATTCCTCCATATTGTTACGTATTTTATTTCACTTTGTTGGTGTTTTTGAGGGAACACTTCTTAGGAGGTTTACCTAGTCTGACATATATAAATATTTTCACATATTACATATATTGTGGTTATTTTTTATTTCACTAAGATTAAGAACCTCATTTTTTATTGTATTATGCATTATATATACATCTAGTTTTTCTTTTTTCCAACATCAACAAAATATAAGCATCTATTAATAAAGTTCTCAACACAAAAAAATATATTATTAAATCTGTGTTTTTTCAGATGTGCCTCCCTAATAAAAATTAGATTTTGGCTTAAAATGAATTTGAGTATAATTTACATTATTGCTCCCCCCACCACCCTCTCGCCCCCAGAAGTGAGTCTAAGGTAGATGTTGTTTTTAAGAATGCCTTTTTATGGTTAAAGGACTTGCTTGCTGAAGAGCTTTTTGGTGAGGAGTATCCTATAATAATGACAGTTAATAAAAGGGCCATCCATAGACCTCAGATCAGTGTGCTGTAAGTGCTCGGAGGGAGATCTTCAAAAAAGAGGAGGCCTTGGAGAGGCTGCAGTTTATAAAAACTTCAGCTTTTGTAAGCTATTTTAAGATAAAGTATTTAAGAAAATGCATGCATGCATTAATTGGGGGTATATCTACTAAACAGTTATTTATATTTTTTGCCCATTTGGGCAGTGGGGTGTTCCTTTAATGCCAGGTTATACTCCCTCTTTTTCATTGGACCTACATCTTTTATATATCGGCCATCTCTTTTATTGTCAGACCTAACCATCAGTGACTCAGAATTAGATTTTTCAGCAACCAGTTGCAGATCTTACAATATTCAGCAAACCATGTCACAGTCTTTACAATACCCAGGAATTAGTGGCACAGACTTACAACAGTCAGTAATCAGCATCACAATACTGGGTATATAACAGGGTGGTAAAATGTATCTTTCTGAATGGTTAGTATACTGTTTCTTCAACCCTCTGTTTTTATTTTTACTCAAATGATATAATATCTTCACATACCCAGTTCCTCTCAACAGCTTCTTCAAATATTATGGACGAGGGGAAACTGCAGAACTGTATCCAATGCAGAGACATATACAACACAGGTTTTTTTTTAATGAAAATGTGGATGTTGACCTCCAAATATGCCTGTATTTTACTTTATTTTTTTTACAATATATTTGGTTGGCCACATCACCAGCTGACCATATGTACAAACCTCAATTACTTACAACCACTCCACAGACAGCAGATAATTACTTGTATGTCCAACAGTGTGGTTTCCTGAATACTCTCTTGACAACATAGATAATTGGGTTTTCTTAATAAAAGGCTGTTCTGATTTTTGTGGCAGTGATAAGGTATATAAAGAAAAGACTAGCAGGAAACAGAGTAGTTCAGAACCAGGTATACAGGGTTACATACATGGCCTGGGTGAGAGGTACTGCACAATTATGTAATTTCCAAATGGACTTATCCTCAAAATTAACTACTTTTTGTATTTTGTTTACTTTGGTTTTGTATTTTTTTTTCTTTTTTTTTTTTTTACCTTTGATAGTTATAATATTTGGTTGATTTTGCTATAATATTCACCTATGAGTCAGGATGAATTTAATCAGTAATCCCAGTCAAATGCATGCTCTTGTCCTAAATCCCATGACCCAGCCAAAAGAAGGGTGTCCTCAGCTACAGAGGTGCAGAGGTGCCCCTACTTACCCCCTACTAACTGAAATTCCTTGGCTGGATGATGCAGAGATGGGACAGATAGTTATATTTACAACAATTTGCTATTTTAATCAAACTTTTGAAAAGAAGGAAACAATAGCCAAACAATAGTCAATTAGACTATAATGAGTGCAAGAGGAGTAAGTAAAGCAAAGCATTACTCAATTCTCTGGCACCTAAAGTTTAAACATATTTAGTTAAAGTTAATAGGCTCTACAGGGAGTGCAGAATTATTAGGCAAGTTGTATTTTTGAGGATTAATTTTATTATTGAACAACAACCATGTTCTCAATGAACCCAAAAAAACTCATTAATATCAAAGCTGAATATTTTTGGAAGTAGTTTTTAGTTTGTTTTTAGTTTTAGCTATGTTAGGGGATATCTGTGTGTGCAGGTGACTATTACTGTGCATAATTATTAGGCAACTTAACAAAAAACAAATATATACCCATTTCAATTATTTATTATTACCAGTGAAACCAATATAACATCTCAACATTCACAAATATACATTTCTGACATTCAAAAACAAAACAAAAACAAATCAGTGACCAATATAGCCACCTTTCTTTGCAAGGACACTCAAAAGCCTGCCATCCATGGATTCTGTCAGTGTTTTGATCTGTTCACCATCAACATTGCGTGCAGCAGCAACCACAGCCTCCCAGACACTGTTCAGAGAGGTGTACTGTTTTCCCTCCTTGTAAATCTCACATTTGATGATGGACCACAGGTTCTCAATGGGGTTCAGATCAGGTGAACAAGGAGGCCATGTCATTAGATTTTCTTCTTTTATACCCTTTCTTGCCAGCCACGCTGTGGAGTACTTGGACGCGTGTGATGGAGCATTGTCCTGCATGAAAATCATGTTTTTCTTGAAGGATGCAGACTTCTTCCTGTACCACTGCTTGAAGAAGGTGTCTTCCAGGAACTGGCAGTAGGACTGGGAGTTGAGCTTGACTCCATCCTCAACCCGAAAAGGCCCCACAAGCTCATCTTTGATGATACCAGCCCAAACCAGTACTCCACCTCCACCTTGCTGGCGTCTGAGTCGGACTGGAGCTCTCTGCCCTTTACCAATCCAGCCACGGGCCCATCCATCTGGCCCATCAAGACTCACTCTCATTTCATCAGTCCATAAAACCTTAGAAAAATCAGTCTTGAGATATTTCTTGGCCCAGTCTTGACGTTTCAGCTTGTGTGTCTTGTTCAGTGGTGGTCGTCTTTCAGCCTTTCTTACCTTGGCCATGTCTCTGAGTATTGCACACCTTGTGCTTTTGGGCACTCCAGTGATGTTGCAGCTCTGAAATATGGCCAAACTGGTGGCAAGTGGCATCATGGCAGCTGCACGCTTGACTTTTCTCAGTTCATGGGCAGTTATTTTGCGCCTTGGTTTTTCCACACGCTTCTTGCGACCCTGTTGACTATTTTGAATGAAACGCTTGATTGTTCGATGATCACGCTTCAGAAGCTTTGCAATTTTAAGAGTGCTGCATCCCTCTGCAAGATATCTCACTATTTTTGACTTTTCTGAGCCTGTCAAGTCCTTCTTTTGACCCATTTTGCCAAAGGAAAGGAAGTTGCCTAATAATTATGCACACCTGATATAGGGTGTTGATGTCATTAGACCACACCCCTTCTCATTACAGAGATGCACATCACCTAATATGCTTAATTGGTAGTAGGCTTTCGAGCCTATACAGCTTGGAGTAAGACAACATGCATAAAGAGGATGATGTGGTCAAAATACTCATTTGCCTAATAATTCTGCACTCCCTGTACATATACACACATTTGTTTAAAAAAAAAAAAGTATTGTTAAATGATTTTGTACTATTTCTAACATCAGTGGCTAATTATTACTATTTTTAATATTCTTGCAAATGTTCATTGATAAGAATTTGAAAATTCAAATTTAAAAATTCAATTATTATTTTGTTTACCAATAAAACATGCTTAGTGCTTAGTTGACCTAGACCATTCTATTCTGTGAATTAGTGTTGAAGCATGTGAATTATCTATTTTCTAAATCACACTAAACAGATTGACAAATGAACCTGTTTTAATAAAATCTTTTTCATTGGGTTGTATGAAGGATAGCACGATTGATTCTAATATTACAGCCAAAGAAATGCAGTATTTTCTCTGTCAGCATTGCCTTAATGTAATTCTAACCTAGATATTTTTATGGTGTATTGTCTGGCTTTTGGATTGATGCCAGGAACTTTTAGAAATTTTATCTTTATACTATTTTCATTCTTCCCAGTTATACTATTACTGATTAAATATTTACCCATAATTATACTATTATTTTCTGGAGAAACTAGCAATATAGAAATGCTTTTAAATACCTTATCAATAATCAATAATAATTTCAAAATATACAATTTAAACACGCAAGAAGACTGTAGACAGTACCATTATAACATATACATAATTTGTTTACAATAGTTGTTAAAAAATGTATGCATTGCGGTAACCCTAGCATACAACGGTGAATAGAAAAAAGTCCATATGAAAATTGCACACAGAAAACCCCCCACAGTTATAAATACACACATGGAAAAATGCCTACATGGAAAATTGCCACACGGAAAAAAAGCCCACAAAGAAAAATGCCCACACTGAATAATATGCACATATAGTAATTTTCCCATTCATGAGTATGAATATGTATATTACCTACATTTTATTTTGTTATCTATATCTTTTGATTAAAATATCTCATGTTCAAATGCAACACTTTGCATTGTGATTTTATCATGTATAATTAAATAATAATTTTGTTATGCTATAAGTATAATTCACTACTAAACAAAATGTGGACTGTGTATGTAGAGGGCTTTAACCCCTTAAAGACATAGGCAATTGTACAAGTTCTGACTAAAACAAAACCTAGAATTTGAACTATATATGTCTGTATACATGGAAAATAATACATGGCAGACCCACTAATCTATGAAAAAAAAACACATGTAAATTGACCACAGACAAATCTCCGCTGCCATAAATGCGAGCAAGAAAAATGACCACGTGGAAAATTGCCCACGTGATAAAATGCTCAAATGGAAAAATGCCCACACAAAATGATATGCACATATAGTAAAATATAGAAATACAAATTATCCCATTAATCAAACACTACCAACAGATACATTTGGAACTGAAGGTGTTAAAAATATATACCAGTAAATGCTCTGCAGAGGCAGAGCAAATCAAGGCAGTAGAATAGAAAGCCAATAGAAAGAAAACTGGCCAATACTGTGATGGACCGAGTTAATGGGGTACCAATAGGGTGAAGGAGAATTCATGGTAAGGGAACCTGGGCTATACCGTGATTCAGAAGTGAGAATGTGAATTAAAAGTTTTTTTTATTAATAAAAAAACTGTTCACTTTAATTTTCCACACAGACATTTACACTCAAGAGCATTAAAGCCCTCTTCATACACATACCACTTTTATTTAGCAGTGAATTAGTATAAATAAGCAAAATTAATCAATATCAAAATTATTATTTAGTTATACTCAATAAAATCACAAAGCTTTTTTTGCATATGAACATGATATTGTTTAATCATAAGATATAAGATAAAATCATAAGATATAAATAAAAATACAAAATAAAGGGAATACATATTCATACTCATAAATGGGACATAAATGGTTATTTATTATTATTATTATTATTATTATTATTATTATTATTTATATAGCACCACAACATTCTGCATCACTTTACAGTGGGTTATAATTATATATCTATGGTACTTTAAATTACACATACATCTTCACCATTACAAATGAGCAAATTACTATATGTGCATATTATTCCGTGTGATAATTTTTCTCTCTGGGCTTCTTTCCATGTGGACATTTTTCCATGTGGACATATTTCTGCGTTGGCAATTTTCCATGTGGTCATTTTTCTTGTGCACATTTATAAGAATGCTTTTTTGTCTATGGGCAATTTTCAGGTGGGCTTTTTGGTGATCACCCCACTAATTAGTAAATCACCCACATTATGGTAACCCTAGACACATAACTGCCAGTCACCAACATACCATAACTATAACACACAGCACCCAACAGACATCTATATAGCATCCATTCCACACAGCACCCACCATTAAGCGGCATGACATTGATATGATATATAGCACCCATCAAGCATCTGTTGAATACACAGCAGATCCTCATCATGCGCCATGACAAGCACCTCAAACTCCTCCTCCCCCTGTCTAAAACACATGTCTTTCTCTATCCTTTCTATGAACCATAGTCTGGAATAAAATTCATAAAAATGACATCATGCAAGTGGAAAGAGTTCAGAGACAGGAAAAGGGAACATCTATTCCAAACCATGTGTTTAGACTGGATGGAAGAGAACTATGTCAGACAGATATATATTCTCAAAGCTAAAACAAATACATTTTTGATGACAGCTCCTCTTGACATGACTGCATGCCTTAACTTTGGAGAATGATTATGTAATTTTCATTATAGAAAATACTTTTATTTAATACCACTGCCAATTTTAATGTAGAATGCAATGCAACATGAACTTGTGTTTGCAGATTTAGTCCAGTCTTCAGAGTGGGAACTGGTGGACTATTTTGTAAGGGATTAGGGATACTAAATGCAAGTATTTTATTATTCTACAGAAAATGTCATTTTTTTCTTTTGAGTTTATAAGGTACTTTTAACTCCTGTGCTAAATATTTATTTTTATTTTGAAGAAAATATTATAACATTTTTTTAATGCATGCATTAATATCTTGTATTTAAAATTAGGCAGCAACACTATCTTTGAGGATAGATTACTGTGATATATATATTATTATTATTAATTTTTTTTTGCAGATTTCGAAAAAATGGCAGGACAAATGTCAGTTTTGATGCATACCGTAGATGTGAAAATAAAATATAAATCATGTAATTCTAAAATATAATAATGGGGATTCCATTGATTGTTTTTTTATTTATGTTTATTTCCAGAATACCAGCAGGCTGTAAACATTATTACTGCATAAGGTCATAGTGTACACATATAGCCAGTTAAGGTGCATATCTAAAACTAAACATTAGTATTTCAGGACATGCCCGCTATTACACCATTTTTGTTTTTTTAATATATTTAATTTAGCTTGCATAGCAATAAGAAACTAAATAAATCTTGTGAACACACTGTGCTGAAGGGTTAAATCCTATAAAACATATGTTTTCATTTTTTTATAATAAGTTGTGTGGTTGTGATTATGAAAAATAAATAAAATCATAGTGGTTTGTGGTCATTTGAGTATATTGACTTGAGAGCTATCGGTGGTCAGGTAGACTGGAAGAAAGAAAATAATATTCCGTCCTATTGCAATGTGTCTAAATTCCTTTTAGTGTATTTCAAATGGCCAACTGAAGACTACTAAAGTATTTATGAAAGGCATAGACCATACATTATACATGCCTCATATTATGCTCTCAGACACTAAAAGTTTGATATAGTCCACAGCAGTGCAGTTGTTTATCAAACTTTATATTTCTCTATTTCTAAAACTTCTAAAAGCTTAAGATTATTTAAAAATAAAAGTTATATAAAGCAGGTGAAACTATAAAACATTTTTTAAATAAAAACGCTCAAATGTATTTTTTATATCTCTATTTATTAATGCTTTTGTAACTTTTTTTAAAGATCAGTATAGGGATGGAAAATATAATCTTAAAAGCTAAGCTATTATTTAAAGGCTAAATCACCTAAATGCGTATGCGGACGAAAAGTAGAACATTACGATTACTAATACCATTTATTATATTTCAAGCAGAGTTATTATGCACAGAGGCTGTTCAGACATTACACAGTATATCTGAATATAACATTAGAAACTAGTGAATACTCTGCATTTTTGTGGTTTACATACACTTCTGCAATACATATTATTTAGGGGCATTATAAATTGCAACCTCCTCGTTTTGCTATGAGAGTTGATCTAAAATGTATGGGGGCTTTATTTCCTTTTTAATATAGTGTTAAAGTTGCCCTATAATCAGCAATTCTTAAAAATGACACATACAATAGAATATAATAAGCAAAACTAGTATTTAAAGAAATACTTCAGCATTACATATAAAAACCTTTTGTATTGTAAAACTGGTGTGTTTTTAAGTCTATTTAGATTATTAACCCTCCCTCAGTGCCCCCCAAAAAGAGTTAACTTTTCTAAAATCTAGCAGCAAAAACTCTGATCCACCCGCTCGGAGATCATCAGTATGTCGAACTGATGGGCAATAGAATGTTTCTCATAGAGAAGCATTGGTAGGTAGGGCACATGCACAACTTCATCATTCTGCACCTACAGTTCAACACTCTATTGGCTAGACATGTGCATTTGTTTTCGTACGAATATGATTTCGTCGGAAATTTCGGACTTTTTCGTATTACTAAACGTAAACGAATGTCCTAAGTACAAAATATAAACAAAACGGCAAATGCCGAATGCATTAACTTTTTATTTCAATTCATTTGTTCAATAGATTCCGCGCTGCAAGGGAATTAACCCCCACAGCACGGAGGAGAAACAAAAACCACTCGTTCTCCCTGCTGCCTGACACTTAACCCGTTCCGACTGCAAGGAAACTCTTACAAGCACTGGTTAAGTGACTTAACCGCTGCTTGATGAAAATACCACTGCGCATACGCATAAAAAAACCAAAAAACTAAGTAGGGAGCCAGCAGCGCTACCAGCTTCCTCCTTGTAATAAATATATGCACTCCTACCCCCTCCCTGCATTAAAAGTTATGTGGGTCACTATGACCCCCATATTAATAAAACAGGAGGTAAAATTCTCCTGCATGCCCCTACTCGCGACTGGCTGCTCGCTGTCATACAAAACTACTAGTGACTGGGCAGTAAATGCCAAAGAAGTTCCCAAAATGCAAAAGATAATGATACTGCACTCAGAAAATTCAGAATAAAGTTCATTACAGAATTTAATAATCATTAATTAATTGAATGAAATTCATTAGTTGTGAAATACTACAAAGTTAGAAAAATTGAAAAAATTAATGATATATACACACACTTAAATTGATAATATATACAAGTTGATATGAACCAATATAGTTTGGTAGGAGCACTATATTGTGGATCTACTATTGTAACTCCATGTTAATTAAAGAGAGTCCCTGACCACATCAAGAAGTTAAGTACTAAGTTGTTGTGTCTGGAAATCCAAACAGATATATCATCCAGGAGAGTAGGGTGAAAAAAAAGAAAAAAAGAAAAAAGTAAAAAATGAAAAAATATATACAAAAAAGGAAAAAAGAAAAAATAGAAAAATTAAGTACATACAGTCCTAGTGTGTACACACTATGATGTAATATGGATACATCTCACCAATGGAGGAAAAGGGTCCAATAGTCCAGTTCTTTGTATCTCTTAATGTGTTGGTGAAATCCCTGTAGTTGATTATTCTTTCTTGGTTTTCAAATAAAGTATAAAGAGAGGTTCCCCACTTGTCCTGGAGGTATTTGAATGAAACTTCTTGTCAGCTGGTCCTGGGTCTCATAAACGGGCTGCGCGCTCAGGATCTACATGTATCCCTTCAATGGCCCAGCAGTGTAATGTGTGAAAGGTGCCTGTGGTTTCCCACATGTTGGACCCCGTGTTTTCTCGGGTAATGGACCAAGAGATGGTCAACCTCTTTGGTAGCTTTTAAGGAGTGAAAGAGACGGGCGTACCATACAGGGTCCCAATGACTAAATGTCCGTAAGTAAAGGGAGCAAATTGCTCACATCCTCAGGGCTGTAGGACAGGAAAAAGGTCTTACAGCCCTGAGGACGTGAGCAATTTGTAAATGTATGTAATGAGCAGATATTGGCCCAATCTTGTTGCTAGGTGCATACTCCAGCACAATAACATATTTAAAGAGCACACCCACAGGACTTCAAAATAAACATTTTTTACAGTTGTGCCCTAAATACATTCACCATTTCAGTCCCATTAACAAGCTTTCCTTAATATGTCAAGGTAGTTGGACTGAAACATTGATTACATGCAAAGGCACATCTGCTTAAAATAAATCTGCACTTTTGTTTATTTTGAAGCCTATGAGTGCGCTTTTTACATTGAAGTACTTTTTAATTTTAAGTTATCTGTTTTAACTCTGTATCTGCAAACTATGCTGGCGCGACGCATTATGGGGCTGGTAAATATTTTTTTTCCAGGGCTGCTTTTAATTCCCCGTCCGGCCCTGGATCCATCCATATTACATCATAGTGTGTACACACTGGGACTATATATACTTAATTTTTCTATTTTTTCTTTTTTTCTTTTTTCCTTTTTTGTATATATTTTTTCCTTTTTTCCTTTTTTTCGTTTTTTCTTTTTTTTCACCCTACTCTCCTGGATGATATATCTGTTTGGATTTCCAGACACAACAACTTAGTACTTAACTTCTTGATGTGGTCAGGGACTCTCTTTAATTAACATGGAGTTACAATAGTAGATCCACAATATAGTGCTCCTACCAAACTATATTGGTTCATATCAACTTGTATATATTATCAATTTAAGTGTGTGTATATATCATTAATTTTTTCAATTTTTCTAACTTTGTAGTATTTCACAACTAATGAATTTCATTCAATTAATTAATGATTATTAAATTCTGTAATGAACTTTATTCTGAATTTTCTGAGTGCAGTATCATTATCTTTTGCATTTTGTAATTTTTGAGGTATTTTGGCCACCTCGATACTTTGCACCTACACGGATAAAAGAATGCCTGTACATAGTATTTTTTTGTATATAAAAGAACTTTCACACACTGTGTAAAATGACTCAGAGCAATCTGATTGGTTGGATTCTAAGCCACCCAGAGTGCTGTGACAGGTGAATGTAGATACTTACCTGTCAGTCTCTTTATTTACGTGTCAGAGCACTATGATTGGTTGGCTTTGAATCAACCATTCAGAGCACTCTGAGCCAAATTGCAGGGTGTGGGAAGGCTTTATAAGCCTTTCCACACCCTGCGGAGCTCAGTCTGAGCAGTGCCCTTGCTGGGTGAAGATGGATAATTTTTTGGGGCGTCAGGTTTTTATTTTTTCTGCGGTTTTTTTTTGTACTTTTTTTTATTTTAACAGTTGCGAAGGGACAATTATGGATTTTTATTTGGCCTTTTCTGGGGCTGAAGAAAGAAAAGAAGAAAGAAGACATCTAATGGTATGTATGTAATTTTATTTTACAGGGTATTAGTTTTTTTAAGGTGAGGGGGTAGGTAGGATTTAATTTTATTGGTGAGGGGGATGACTTGGGGTTTGGGGACCCCTAGTCACGTGTGGAGGGGGGCATTTTTTATATTTTGCCCCCACCCGACGCTCATGGGTGGTGGCCATGGGGGAGAGGTCAATAGGTCCCCCCATTGTCTGTTAGGGTCCCACCCACCACTCAGAGGTGGGGACCTGGGTGGTACATTAGGTCCCCCCCATTGATACTTAGGGCCCCTACCTGCCGCTCATGGGTAGGGGCCGGGGGGGACAAAAGTTCCCCCCTTTTTGTCATTTAGGGCCCCATACCCGCCGCTCATGGGTGGGGAGGACAATAGGTTCACCCCTATTGTCTTATCCCATTTTGAAAAAGCCCTAGTGGCGAAATGCATAAATGGTTTTAATATGTGTGTATTTTACATAATTAAAGGTTTTTGGTCAGTATTTGTGCCAACTATCTTTTTATACACATTCTTTATTTTTACCTGGCTTTTTATCAAGATTATCCGAGGTGAGGATAGAAACATAGAAACATAGAATGTGACGGCAGATAAGAACCATTCGGCCCATCTAGTCTGCCCAATTTTCTAAATACTTTCATTAGTCCCTAGTCTTATAATTGGGCAGACTAGATGGGCCGAATGGTTCTTATCTGCCGTCACATTCTATGTTTCTATGTTTCTATCCTCACCTCGGATAATCTTGATAAAAAGCCAGGTAAAAATAAAGAATGTGTATAAAAAGATAGTTGGCACAAATACTGACCAAAAACCTTTAATTATGTAAAATACACACATATTAAAACCATTTATGCATTTCGCCACTAGGGCTTTTTCAAAATGGGATCATACTACCAACGCTGTCATTAGAGTGCAGTTGGCCTGCACTATACTTGTAAGTATATTTTTATTTTCTTACAATTTCATACCCTGTTAAAAAGAAAGCACTATCAGCTGTTTTTATATATCCCTTTCCTGAGAGCTGGACATCATTTCCTCCAGAAGACAACCACCTGTATATCCCATAAGCGGGGATCATACCGCTGTACGCCCGTTATACCTGAACTGGCTATAGTTCTCCTAAATGTGAGATTAATATATATATCCCTATTCTCACATACATTGACCCACACAGTCTATACGATTGGTCTCTTATTTGTGTCTTCCATATTACGAGAATAATCAAACTACTATAAACAGTGAGGACACCCCCTCACCAAAAGCACCTTAAAAGACACTCGTCGCGAGAGTGCAACTTTAAATTATTTTGGACTGATTTATATGCACTTACTTTTTATATGTATGCTTTATCTATATACTTGTTTTATTTTCTATAGTCCACACTGATATACTTTGGCGCAGCCTCGCACTGCTGTTGTTGTTCTATTCTTATGCTAGAGGGTTAGAGGGTTACCCTCTGCCAGGCCGCTGCCTACTTATTCTTTATTATTATTAGCGCTGACTTCTTTTAACTTTTTACATTCTGTTAGGGTCCAAACCCACCGCTCAGGGGTGGGAACCTGGGGGGAAACAATTGGTCCCCCCACCATTGATATTTAGGGCCTCTACTCGCTGCTCATGGGTGGGGGTCGGAGGAGACAATAGGCCCCCAATATTGTCATTTAGGGCCCCCACCCGCCGCTCATGGGTCAGGGCCATGGAGGAAGGACAATTGGTCCCCCCCATTATTTAATTAGGGTCCCCACCCGCCGCTCATGGGTGGAGACCTGGGGGGACAAAAGGTCCCTCCCATTATTTATTTAATTAAGGTCCCCACTCGCAGGTCACAGGTGGAGGCACTATCCCCCCCCCATTTTTGTTATTTGGGTTTTCCACCATAGGGGAACGGCACTAGCGACTGGGCAACAATAGCCACTGGCTGCTTGCTGTATAGGCGACATGCCCCTACTCACGGCATGCCGGAATAGGGCCATGTGGGAGGATTTAACCTTCCTTTTATTAATATGGGGGTCATTTTCATCTCCCTCCTCCACCCAGTGTAATTGACTTCTTATATTTCCCTCCGGTGTGTTTTTAGCCCTCCATTATCCTCCTGCTTTTTCCTTCTCTTGCAAAATCTTTCTGTTGCTCCTAAACATTACAGCCATCACTTTGCCCAATGCCCTGAAAAAAATTGTAATGTTAAAATAGATGATTTCTTGATGTAGTAATCTGGCACCCAATTATGTAGAAGTTTATTTGTGTTTTTTCTTTGAGTAATAATAACCAGACAGAGATGTTGAGTAGTCACAACTTTTTTATGACAAGGAGATGTACAACAAATGTATTTTATAAGTACAAAAAAGTTTTTTTGCCTTCTTTTGGATCAACAGCAAAAACATAAATTGCCTCGAAATGATGGCAGGCTCCTTTGCTGTTTTGCATTTCCCTTAGTGCAGAATATCTCCCAGGCCCGGACAACCTAGTGGCAGACTGGTTCTCCCACCGCTGGAGGGATGCCAGTGCCAGTGATTGGCAGTTAGACCCAGAGGTATTCCAACTTCTACAACAGGTTCATGGCCCTCTACACTTGGACCTCTTTGCTTCCTGATTGAATCGGCAGAGGGTGTATGTCTTCCCTCCCTTTTCTCTCATTCCTCGGACCCTGAAAAAGCTCATAGTTCTTGGTGTGACAATCCTACAATTTACTCCTCTGTGGAGAGTACAGCCCGGGTACCCCAACCTCTTGGAATTGTCAGTGGATTATACCCTGCTCTTGCCTTGGTCTCCAGACCTGCTCCTAAGCCCAACAGGCAAATTCCATCCATTGGTCATTTAAGATCATCTACAATTGATGGCTTGGACTGTTTCAGGGGATCTTGGAGTATGTCAGGACTTTCGATACCCATCGGTCTCCAGACTATTACGTGGCATTAGACTGGCCAGACCTCATGCACCTCGATATTCTCAATTCTGAGACGTCTCGCTTATTTTTTGGAAGCTTGGCCCTCTAATACCGACCTCTCTTTGAGAAAATTTCTGCTAAACTGGCCTTGCTCCTGTGTTTAGTTTACTTCCATAGAGTTTCCGATGTCAGGTCCTTTGACTTTCATACTATTGTGTTTTCTCCTGAGGGTGTTCGGTTCTCTATTTTTCGTAGAACTAAAACACTGTCATCCTCATTTTTTTTACCCCTATTTCCCAGATAGGCCCTCTCTCTGTGTGGTGCATTGCCTACAGCAATATATCTCTCTTACCACACCTCTACGGGATCCTACGGGTCCTCTCTTCCTACATTTTCTACGTTCAGCCCCACCAACCGGTGTCCTGTCCTACAATCGCTCGTTGGATTAGATGGCTTCTCAACCTTGCTGGTATCGATGCCTCTTTTGGAGCTCATTCAGTTCATGGTGCTGCTGCCCCCTCTGCTCTGCTGGCAGGAGGATCCCTCTTGGACATTTTAGCTTCAGCTAATATCTACATTTCGTACATTTTATTTTCAATTAGCTTCTCATGCCTTTTTCAGTTATGCATACGGACTCCTAAGATATGTGCAATACTGCTTGATGACTTACTTCAACGTTTATAACTGCATACTTGCTTAATGACCTATTTCACTTGTACAGCTATTTTATATAATACTTTCACGAGTTTTATCTCTCTTTTCTCCTAGTGTGAAACATTACCTACTGCTTCAAAGGCAGCATTTGCATTCCACGACTACATCCCTGTTTATACGGTTGAGGACACTGGTTTTATCTGTTTACCTGGTTGATCTTTCATCACGTTTACATGGTTGATTACTACTGGTGCGGCTGCATCACGAAAGAGGAAGTGGGAGGAGATTCACTACCCTTTGTTATAGATATATGTACTGTGATTGGTTGATTTTTTACCTATTATGTTAACAATTTCTTTGCTGCTGGGAGGTTTGAGTAAAGCAAGTAGAGCAAATATTCGCCTCATGTCTTTAATAAAATTTAGATTATTATTATTAACACTAGAATAATCCCTAATTTTCCTTGCCGAAGCCCCCTGTACAGAAAATACTGTCTACCATCTAGTAGGTAAATTTTCCGTTAATTTCTCCTTTTTATTTTTATCTGTTTTGGTGTGAATTATTTGTTTGTCATCTGTTTTAGTGTGCACTGTGACTATTGCTTTGTACATAATCAATATTCCTTTATTACGTTCTGCCTTTGTCTGGTAAATATTCATGTTACATGGTAAGGCAAGTTGTATATATTAGCAATGTGAAATCACAAACATATTGTGCTAAATTGCATTTGGGGTTTTAATCTAGTTATGTTGGGAAACCAAGGCACCCTATTTCTACATTGTCTTGGTAGTGGCAGTGTTATAATATTTTATATTTTTATAATTAAGTGTGGGTGGTGTTAAGGGGGATTTTTATCATTATTTCTAGTCTAGTTTTTAACCACCAAAACTAAGTCATGCCCACGCTTAGAGTAGGGTGCGTTTATGACAGCACATAAATAGAAGACAAAACAACAGCTTTGTGTATAGATTGCTGCTCAGCTATTGAATAAAATTGCACAACTTTACACAATTACAGTTTTCTATTATTTCATGATTTAGACTTTTATTGGGCTAATTACATGTTTTGGAAACCATAGAAAATCCTTTATCTTGCAGAAATTCAAACGGGGTCTGAAAAAAAACATTGGAAGAGCACTGAATACTGAAGGACAAGGGTATTTCTCAGTTTGAAGGCATTCAAGAATGGCTTAATCAAAACCCATTACCTTAACCCATTTAAAATTTTGTTAAATGACTTGAAAAAAACAAAGCATTTGTATAAAGAGTAATAGGCCTTAATACCTCCAAGATTATTGATTTCATTATAGTAGAGTGAGGTGCCATTGGCTATCAAATGTATGGGTTCATACACTTTTCAAAAAAGTGTATTTTGGTTCAATTAATTCATTAACCCCTTAAGGACCGGACTGTTTTTGCGATGTTGTACATTTGCAACCAGGCATCTTTTTACATTTTTGTGGTATTTGTGTTTAGCTGTAATTTTCCACTCTCTCATTTATTGTTCCCATACAAATTATATATTGTTTTTTTCAGGAGAAAAAGGGCTTTCTTTACATACTATTATTTATATAATCTCATGTAATTTACTTTTAAAAAAATTTAAAAATATGATGAAAAATTGAAAAAAATTCATGCTTTTTTACTTTTACTTGAAAAATCGTTTACTCATCTACAAAAAATACCCAGTGTTTACATGCATTTTTGCTATTTTTTTGCATGTTATAGGGCTTTAAGTACAAGTAGGATATTGCGGTTTCAAAACATACATTTTAAAAATTTATCAATAGTGACATTGTAACACTATTATCGGTCATAAATCTCTGAATAACACCCCACATGTACATATTTTTTTTAAAGTAGACAACCCAGGGTATTCAATATGGGGTATGTCCAGACCTTTTTAGTAGCCACTTAGGCCCAAACACTGGCCAAATTTAGCGTTCATATTTCTTTGTGTGTGAAAAAAGTAAAAAACTAAATTTGAACGCTAATTTTGGCCAGTGTTTGTGACTAAGTGGTTACTAAAAAAGACTGGACATACCCCATTTGCAATACCTTGGGTTGTCTTCTTTTGCAAATGATATGCCATCATGGGGGTAATTCTCATTCCTGGGCTACTATACGCTCTCAAAGGCAATGTAACCAACCTGGCCATTTTCAATGTAAAAATATTTGACCCGTATATTTGACCCTGTAACTTTTAGAAACGCTATAGAACCTGTACATGGGGGGTACTGTTATACTCAGGAGACTTTGCTGAACACAAATATTAGTGTTTCAAAACAGGAAAATGTATTACAACAATATCATCAGTAAAAGTGCTGTTTGTGCGTGAAAAATTTTAAAAAAGTCACTTTCACTGACAATATCATCATTGTGATATGTTTTGCTGTTTTGAATCACTAATATTTGTGTTCAGCGAAGTCTCCCGAGTAAAACAGTACCCCCCATGTACAGGTTTTAGGGTGTCCTAGAACGTTACAGGGTAAAGTACAGTGCTAGCAAATTAAATTCTCTGGACTTTCGGCCTGGCTTGGCAGGCAGGTCCCTCAAATTGCAACCAATAAAATTACTAAATTATGTAAAAATATTACATAAATACGCACGTAGAATTTAAATATATATGCATATTTATATATTTGAAGTCTACGTGCATAATTATATAATTATTTATGTAATTTTGTATATGGACATATATATATATTTCGTATTATTTTTATTTATTTATATATACATAGATATATATATACAATTTCATTCTAAGTGTAGTTTGATATAAATATATATATACTAATATCAAAATACAGTTAGAAAAAATTTTCATATAGATATATAATTTAAAAAAATATATATTATTATTTTTTTATTTTTTTAATTTCATTTAAATTACTTATTTGTATTTTATAATATATATATATATATATATATATACAATATATATAGTTATTATATATATTATATATATACGTGTGTAATTTAATTATAAGTGTATTTTTATATTAATATATGTACATATTAATATAAAAATACACTTAGTATGACATTATATATATGATATATAGATATATATTATATATATATATATATATAATATATGTCTACATATCATATATATATATATATATATATATATATATATATATATATATATATACACGTATAATTATAATTTTTTTTATTAACATGTACCCTTATTTTTTTTAATGATTTTACACATGCAGGGAGACTGCCTGTCAGTAGTGATGCACCGAACGGTTTGCTGGCGAATAGTTCCTGGCGAACATAGCATGTTCGCGTTCGCCACGGCGGGCGAACATATGCGCGGTTCGATCCGCCCCCTATTCATCATCATTGAGTAAACTTTGACCCGGTACCTCACAGTCAGCCGACACATTCCAGCCAATTAGCAGCACACCCTCCCTAGCAGACCCTCCCACCTACTGGACAGCATCCATTTTAGATTCATTCTCAAGCTGCATGCTTAGTGAGAGGAGGGAAAGTGTAGCTGCTATTGATTTGATAGGGAAATGGATAGCTAGGTTAGTGTATACAGTGTCCACTACAGTCCTGAAGGACTCATCTGATCTCTGCTGTAAGGACAGCACCCCAAAAAGCCCTTTTAGGGCTATAACATCAGTCTGCTTTTTTTTTTTTTCTGTGTAATGTAATTGCAGTTGCCTGCCTGCCTGCCAGCTTCTGTGTCAGGCTCACAGTGGATACTGTGCCCACTTGCCCAGTGCCACCACTCACTCACTGGTGTCACAATAGCTTGCATTTAAAAAAAAAAATGTATTTCACTGTAATAGATTGAATAGCAGTTAGTTGTCTGCAAGCGTCTGTGTGTCAGGCTCGCAGCGTATACTGTGCCCACTTGCCCAGTGCCACCACTCACTCACTGGTGTCACAATAGCGTGCATTTAAAAACCCCAAAACTTTTTTCACTGTTATAGATTGAATAGCAGTTAGTTGTCTGCAAGCGTCTGTGTGTCAGGCTCGCAGCGTATACTGTGCCCATTTGCCCAGTGCCACCACTCACTCACTGGTGTCACAATAGCGTGCATTTAAAAACCAAAAAACTTTTTTCACTGTTATAGATTGAATAGCAGTTAGTTGTCTCCAAGCGTCTGTGTGTCAGGCTCGTAGAGTATACTGTGTCCACTTGCCCAGTGCCACCACTCACTCACTGGTCTCACAATAGCGTGCATTTAAAAACCCAAAAACTTTTTTCATTGTTATAGATTGAATAGCAGTTAGTTGTCTCCAAGCGTCTGTGTGTCAGGCTCGCAGCGTATACTGTGCCCACTTGCCCAGTGCCACCACTCACTCACTGGTGTCACAATAGCGTGCATTTAAAAGCCCAAAAACTTTTTTCACTGTTATAGATTGAATAGCAGTTAGTTGTCTGCAAGCGTCTGTGTGTCAGGCTCGCAGCGTATACTGTGCCCACTTGCCCAGTGCCACCACTCACTCACTGGTGTCACAATAGCTTGCATTTTAAAAAAAAATAAAAATGTTTTTCACTATAATAGATTGAATAGCAGTTAGTTGTCTGCATGCGTCTGTGTGTCAGGCTCGCAACGTATACTGTGCCCACTTGCCCAGTGCCACCACTCACTCACTGATTGCAACCAATAAAATTACTAAATTATGTAAAAATATTACATAAATACGCACGTAGAATTTAAATATATATGCATATTTATATATTTGAAGTCTACGTGCATAATTATATAATTATTTATGTAATTTTGTATATGGACATATATATATTTCGTATTATTTTTATTTATTTATATATACATAGATATATATATACAATTTCATTCTAAGTGTAGTTTGATATAAATATATATATACTAATATCAAAATACAGTTAGAAAAAATTTTCATATAGATATATAATTTAAAAAAATATATATTATTATTTTTTAATTTTTTTAATTTCATTTAAATTACTTATTTGTATTTTATAATATATATATATATATATATATATACAATGCATTTAAAAAAAAACGTTTTTCACTGTTATAGATTGAATAGCAGTTAGTTGTCTGCAAGCACCTGTGTGTCAGGCTCGCAGCGTATACTGTGCCCATTTGCCCAGTGCCACCACTCACTCACTGGTGTCACAATAGCGTGCATTTAAAACCAAAAAACTTTTTTCACTGTTATAGATTGAATAGCAGTTAGTTGTCTTCAAGCGGGTGTGTCATGCTTACAACGTGTACTCTGCCAACCTTTGCCAGTTCAAAGTGCCACTCTTATCTGGTGTCACAATAGCTTGCATTTAAAAACCAAAAAACTTTTTTCTCTGTTATAGATTGAATAGCAGTTAGTTGTCTCAAAGCGGGTGTGTCAGCCCTACAGCATGTACTCTGCCAACCTCTGCCAGTTCACAGTGCCACTCATATCTGGTGTCACAATAGCTTGCATTTAAAAACAAAAAACTTTTTTCACTGTTATAGATTGAATAGCAGTTAGTTTTCTTCAAGCGGGTGTGTCAGGCCTACAGTGTGTACTCTGCCAACCTCTGCCAGTTCACAGTGCCACTCATATCTGCACACAGTAGCTTGCACGCATAGTACCACTAATCGGAAAAAAAATGACAGGCAGAGGCAGGCCACCCCTACACTGCGCATTGGGTAAACCTGCTGACGGCTGCCAAGCATGGAATGCGTGGCTCTGCAGAGGAGTTGGTGACACCGCCACGACTTGCAGGCAGGCCTGCTACCACCTCCTCTACTCCTCCTACTCCATCCTCTTCCATAACCTCCTCGGCTGAGTCCTCTTCTGCTGCTGCGTCTTGCTCCACATCAACGGATAGGGGATGTAACAGGGATTAAACTGATAAGAATAGTACTACTTAACAAACCACTCCTATCTGGTGGCACATTAGATTGCACGCGCAGTGCCCCAAATTTGAAGTAGGAGGACCGACCAAGCATCTTTTTCCATATCCCGGTTCCTAAAATCGATGCCATATACACGTCCCCTGATAGGGGGCGTAACAGGGATTAAACTGATAGGAATAATACTACTTAACACACCTTATAATAACGCAGAGAGGCAACACAGAGAGAGGAGTCTGAAGAAGAGGAGTCAGAGGAGGAAGGTGGCTTTGAGGAGGTGGAAGCCCAAACACAGCAGGCGTCCCAGAGGGCTTGTTGTCACCTTTCGGGGACCCTTGGTGTTATACGTGGCTGGGTGGAGGAAGAGACCTTCAATGACATCAGTGAGGACAAGGAACGGGACATGGCTAGCTTGGTATCCAACCTCGTGCAAATGGGGAGTTTGCGGTTGTGCAAATGGACTGTTTGAGGTTGTTTGCGGTGCGTTAAACGGGGAGTTTGGTCTGTCACTGTGAAGCGGGAGTAACCCTTACACT